>VYZP01067345.1:76176-95168 GCA_013400635.1 Hypocryptadius cinnamomeus
AAAAAGCGACAGCGTTGACGTCACCCGCAGCCAATCAGCGCGGGCGGCGCAGGGCAGGGTGACGTCAGCCCCGCGGGCGCGGAGCGGCGCGGAGGGAGCGGGCGCTGCGCCTCAGGGCCGGCGCTGCTGCGGACCCGGGAGCGGGCAGGCACTGACCGGGGTGACCCGCCAGCATGGGACACCCCCAGCATGGGACACCCCCGCAGCCGCGCTGCTCCTGGCAGAAAACGCGCTGCCTTGTGTTTTTGGGTCATGGATGGTTCCCGGGCTGCCTGGCGTTGCAAGGCTGAGCCGAGAGCTCTGTCGCAGCTGGGGCCACCCCTGCCTGTCGCCTGTCAGCCCCCTGCCTGCTGAGCCGGCAGCAGCGGGGACCTGCGGGGCGCCCCACGGGGCTCATTGTCTCTGGGGTGCCCACCCTGCAGAAGGACAGGCGGAGAGGAAGCGCGGTCTTGGAGGGTGGCATGGCGAAGTGTGACCAAAAAGCTGGCTCAAAAAGCAGGAGGAGCCTGACCCACGGGTTGGCTTCTGGACGGATGGAGTGGGCTCCATCCCCATCCTGGAGCTTAGGGCTCCCCATCGTGCTGCGGGTTCGCCAAGGAACTGGGCAACTGGCCTGGTTACACGGCAGGGGCTTTTCTCTGCCCTTGGCCCTGGCCTGGCAGCTCCAGCTTAGAGAGGGATTAGGGTTTAGAAGCTTAGGTTTTGCTGGTGCTTAGGAAATGAAGGGAACCTTGCTCCCTGCCGATACGGATGCCGGATGTTTTAAAATTAACTCTCATGTCTCCAGACACACGGCCGGCAGTTTGCTCAAGAACGTCGAGCTTCCACAGTAACTGGCGGCAAAATCTTTCCCAGAAATGTCATTTCTCATAAAGCACCAGAGGTATAAAACCCTGGGATGCTAAAAAGTCTCACTCTCCCCATTGCATAAGCAATGCTGAGTTCATGCCCTTCTCCTAAGCGCAGAAAATCAGCTCACCCAAAGCTGTCAGCAGGGAAACTTTTACAAAATGAGGGATATTCTGCCTAAACTCATGGGTTTCGGCCCAGTTATCATAATCAGTGGCAAGATGCTGGGGTAGCACAGGCACTCGTTTCTTTAGTGGCATGGGAACACTTGGTCCTGGTGGGAGCTGGAGCAGCAGCATGACCGGCACAAAGCCTTTCCTGCTGGTTTTCCTGCCCAGCTCCCTCCTTGTGGCCATGCAAAGCACCCAGATAGGGAAAACCTGAAAAAACCTGGGGAAAACCTTCTCTTGCCTCAGCTTCGGAGTTTCCTCCCCTGCCCAACACCCCTTTTCTGGAGCAAAATAGGAAAAAAGAGGGGGAAAGGAATGAGCCTGAAAATCCCAAAGCTTCCTCATAAAAGCTGTTATCTAGGCAGAGAGCCATGAGCTCACAAAACCTGCTGAAGGAAGAGGATTTAAACAGTTTTTTTCCAAACTCTAGTTAAAATCAATGTTTCCAATACTAGACCTGGCACATCACAGATGAGCATCCCAGATGAGCTGTCAGGAAGATTGTTCCCTGTCTGTCCAGTGGCATGGCACAGGGGAGGAGAGTGGGAAGCAGATGCGGGCAGTATATCGAATTTGCAGCAGGCAAGGGGTGGGGAGGTGATGAGGATGAGGCAGAGGATGGAGTGTCCTGAGGGACACCCTTGAACTGTACATTCCAGCACGGGACCAAGATGAGCTCCCCCTTGAGCCTTCATCCCTGGCAACCTCTCCTCAGCTAATCCATGGATGCCCCTGCTGCATCCCTGGCTGATGACGACACAGGAGATTTGACCCACACAAAATCCCCACTGGCAGCAAACAGGAGGAGCAGCTCCAGCGGGGCTGGGGACCAGTGGGACACGGGTTCTCATGGCCATGGGAGTGGCTCCAGCCCACGAGCCCTGCATCTCTCCCACGCCCACTGCTGCTGCGCGGGGCGCTGCAGCCAAGCGCCTGGTGGGGAGAAACCAAAACAAATGATTCACCGCTGCTAAACTGCTCCCGGGATCACAGGGGCCAGGAGCAGGCGTTAACTGAGGCTTGCAAAACCTCACCTGCCTCCCAAAGCTGGGAGCTAACCCTGTTTAGATCCCAATCCTGCTCAACCTGATATTCTGGCGCTTGGGTGCGGACCCACGGCTACATGGAAGTGGGCAGCCAGCCTGAGCGAGGGCAGGGCTCTGAGCACACCTGGTCAGCTCTGGATGGCTCGGGTCATCCCTATTACCCCTATTTTCCCCAGGGGAAATTAAGCTGGGAGAGCCAGGGCAATGCTGTAATGGTCAGGCAGGCAGAACAAAGCAGCCTGGTCTCTAAGCTCCATCTACCAGATGTGAATCTATTGTCTCAGCCCCAGGGCCATCACACCCCCCTCTCCGTCACAGCCATCACGAGCTGAGCAAAAATTAGACAGCAAGTTGCTTATGGCTAAAGGAAAGCTCTCTGTTTCAGGTAAAGCGCTTAAAAAATAATTCACCCCACTCGGGTTTTTCCTCTCTCCCAGATTTCAGGCACATCCAAAGATGGATTGCATCCCAGCTACGTGTTTCAAATGCAAGTTATGCTTGTACACGTAATAGTTCTTGCTAAAATGCTTTCCAGGCCCCCTGATTGCCATGGCAGGCCAAGTGCAGAAGAGTGCAGCAGAGCCTTCTGCATGCATCCTGCAGGGATTATAACTGGAACCTGATCGTGAAGGAAACTAAAACTAGTTGCCAAACCAACTTTCTTATCCATCAGAAAGGAGACTTTTGTCAACTTGTAATTTCTTTAAATGGCCAAATAATATTTTTTTAACTTATCCTAGTTATTTAGATGCAGTTGCTTGCACCACTGGCTGAGCCAGCATCCCATCACCCTCGCTCAGCAGGGCTGGCTGTGGCACAAGACACTGCGTTCCCACTGTAAGGGGTATTGGCACCTCAAAACTGTGCTGATAGCTGAGGCCAGAGTCAGCCCTGGGGCTGGCACGGCTCTGCTTCTTCCAGGCTTGGTTGGTTCCACCACGTCTTTGCCTGTCACCCTTGCTGTGACATCCTGGAGAGGGGCACAATGTGGTGCTGGAGGAAGGGGCTTGTCAGGCTTTGTATGGCCTTGTTCTGTTCCGTAAAGAAATGCATTGACTGTGGTGAACTCTGCATTGACTTTAAGAAGGGCATCACTCCCTTCTCTGGTGCCTGCCCATGTTCTCCCCAGCTCTCCCACCTCAGGGCTGGGATGGAGGCACAGATCCCTGTGCACGCCACCTTCTTCCTGCAAAGCCCAAAGTGGTGCCACTCAGTGAAGAGAGCTGACATGCTTGAGCAGGCAAAAGACACTTACAGCATCACCAGGCAGGTGTGTTTCTCACACAGGGGCTGCCCTGGATCTGTCTCCATTTTCCTGATAGGAGTATCTGCCTGCGTGCAGTGTGGCTGGGCGGTGCGTGCACGGCGCAGGAGCAGCTCCTGTGCAATTAATCGCAGAAGGAGCAGGCTGGAGGGCTGTGTGCTGTGCCATTCAGCTCAGCACATGCTGCAGAAGCATCCATTCTGTAGCTCTGACTGTGCCACGAGGCACTCCTGCCAAAGGGGGAAAGGAAAAGTAAATCATCATATATTGAATAAAGTCCCTCTGATTCCCTCTGGCCCGGACATAGTGGAGGAAAGCTGGGCAGGAGCATGGAGATGTGCCAAACGCGGGGCATGGCTGCTGCGTGCTGGCACGATGGGTCAAAGTCAGGGGATGGGAGGGGTGGAGGAGCAGGACCTTTGCACTGACGTGAGGCTATCACAACAGAGGAGCCGAGGCTGGCAGCAGCAGCCAAGCTGCACAGAGGCTTTACAGTAACGCTCTCAGGTGCAGGAAGCGTTCCTGCTCCTTTGCCCCCAGTGCTGAAATGGAGTGCCATGTTGGCCCACATTAAGGCTTGCCATGGGTACTGAGGGTAGGTGAGGGGCTTAGATGTGCTTAGAAGCTGTCTGGGGTCATATTCACTTCTTTGAAGGCAGAGGGGAAAGGACAAGAGAGAGGATAGGGACAGGGGAATGGGAAAAAAACCAAATGGTTTCATTTTAATATATACAAGTCTTAAAAAAAAAAAATCACTGCCCAGTGCTCTGGGACAAGGCATAGTCTTTCTTCTTTGTGACCTGGAGATGAGAAAAACATTACCCTGGGCCAGAAGGCAGCATGGAGCTAGGCTCCATGCAAGGGTCTGTCAGGTCCAGACCCTTTCTCTGTACCCTTGTGCTGGTTTTTGTTAGGCTGCTCACCAGTTGCTAGGGCTTTTTTTTGTTTTGCTTCAGTCATTTTCACTGATGAGAGCATCTGCTGCCATCTGTGCCTGCCCCTCCTCCCCCCGGCAGGGCTGTGCACTGCCGTGGTCTGCCTGCAGAGCTAGGCGCACTTCAGTGTCCAACCTGCACACGGATGAGGGGATGGAGAGGAGGGAAGAGGCAGCTCCGTCAGTGTCCAGCTCTCCCCCAATGTTTGCCACCCATAGCTGGGCACTCCTGCTGTTGTACCTATCACAGGACACCCACAGTGCCAAGGTCCCAGAACCTGGTGGCTCTAAGGAAGGCTGCAGTGCCTCTGAGAAGCCGTCAACCTATGAGACAGCGTTGGAGGGGAAAACAGAGATGAAAGGGTTTTGGTAAGGTCACCCAGGACATCAGCACATGGCTGGGAAGGGAGGTGAGAGTTGCTACTTGCTGGCAGTGTGACTCTGCCTCCTGGCCCGTGGAGCACCTGGGAAGCAGGGCTGTGATGCTACAGCGTAGTTGGCTTTGCTGGAGGATTACACACCCCAGAGCAGAACAGAGGTTGCCATTTGCATCTCTCTCTGACATTTAATTTGGGTATCCAGGCTGATGGCTGCTCCAGGCCTGACTCACCATGCTCTGCCTGCATGCCTGGCAGCTCATCCCAGGCAGGGGAACCGGCAAATGTCGACACTGGGCCGGGAGGTCCTTACCTGAATGAGCTCCATCTCATGTTTATTACTGTCAGCCCATAGATAAAGAGAGCTGTGGAGTCGTGTTTACCAGTCAAACCCAAACCAGTTCACCCCAGCTAGGACTCGATGCGCTGCTGTCTGCAAACTGGCTTGGTGGCACTTGTGTCCCCGAGCCCTGCGTGGCAGTGGGGGCAGAGGCTCATTTGGGCACTGAGACTTGCGTAAGCACGGCCAGGTTTACTCACGCACTGTCTGGCTCCCAGCCACCTTTCCCTGCCAGCGTGGAGGGTAAATGTGCACCGGTGTCCGGGCCCTGACGTACGCGTCCCGGCTGCCACGGAGGGGCACATCCCTGCGGAGGGATGGGGACCCGCTCCTGGCTGGTTTTAGGAGCCACCCTCACTTCACATCACAGTTGCTTCCTGCACAAGCCAGGCTTGCCCGGTGCTGGGGCTGCTGGCGGGGTGTCCCGGAGGAGCGTGGATGGACCTGTGCTCCTTGCTGGGGGCAAAGCGCCCCAGCTGCCGGCTCGCCCGGGGCCGCGGCGATGGGCGGTGCGCGGCCGGCTGCGTGCAGCGGTGAGAGAGAGCCCTCTGCCTGCCTCCGGCAGCCCGGCAGCTCCGGCCCGGCTCGGACACCCCGCTCCCTGCCTCCAGGACCTCCTCCTGGCTGCTGGCGCTGCCCTCAGGGTCCCCCCCGCGGCCGTTTCATCGCGGGGCTGGACGAGCCCCGTCCCGAAGCATCTCCTCTCCGGACGAGGGTGACCCTCTCCGGCCTCGGTGGCCTTTCCCCAGGCTCATCCCGAACGCCTTTCAGCTGCCAGGGACACAAAATCAGCACAGGTGTTTTAGGCACAATTGCACGGTGTCGCCTAACGGGGAACAATCGCTCCCCCCGAGCTAAATAAAAACCAAAAAGCAATCCTCATCAAGCTGTCAGGCTCATTCCCGAAGGAATACAATTAAATCTTTAAATGGCAACGTGACCGTCAGCTCTTCCCCATCTCAAAAGATGCTTCTCAAGCTGCGTTCGGCTGTTCCTCTCTTCCACCCCCTCCTCACAGTTTTCCTTCCCGCCGCGGAGTGCAACAGAGGCTGCGGCTTCGCAGCCAAAAAAAAGTGCGATTTGGAGAGCGCGGCGCGACGTTGTGAGTGGCAGAAGTGAAAAGGCAGAGAAGCAACTCCTGAAAGCCTGCCTTCTGCCGCGGCGGGTGTCAGCCTTGGCAAAACCCGAACTTCCAGAATTTTCTTGCAAAATTAAAAAAAAAAAAAAAAAGGCAATTAGAGGACCTGTCGAATTTGGCTGCTGCTTTTCTTTCCCTTGTTCCCTCAAAATCAAAAAAGCTCTTTCTTTCGCTTAACAGCACAGTTGGTGCAATCTGGTATGTACTTGCCTGACAGTATATAGGGATGTAGTTTGGCTGCCTCAATTTGGGGTTCCCTGACACTGACAAGATGAGAAATGAATGCTGAATACCTTGATGTTGCTTCACTTAGAAGACCCATGCATGAATAAATATTTTTTTTCCTCCCCCAAAAGATTGGAAATCTACGGGTCCCCCTTATTTCCCCCATTTTGGAGGTGCTTTCCTTCTGCTGTGTGTTTGGAGGGACTCCATTAAAGGGGAGACACTAAGAGAAAGGAAGGGAGAGCACAGGAGTTTTGCTGCTCCACAGCCCAGAGCTGCAGGTGGAGCCAAGGCGAGGGCTGTGGTGGAACTGAGCATGATGCTGAGCGTCCTTCTTGCTACCCTGTTCTCGTCCATGGTGGGTCTGGGTGGACCTCCAACCTGCTGCAGCAATTTCACCTCCTGCAACAAGGGTAACAAACAATAAATATGATGGCTACTAATAATAATCCTCTCTCTCCATCCCCCATGGGTTAGAGATGCAAAAAATGCTGCTGAGTCAGTTCAGTATTCCCCCTGGTTCATTAAAGCAGCATCCATTTTCCTGCAGATAAGACGGTCCGTCAGGGGAAGGGATGATGATAACTCATTTGTCACACTTGTTAAATGTAGAAAAGGCTGGCTTTGGGTCACTTCCAGTTTTGTGTCAGCTCTGCCTTTATCTGAACAGCCCTGTGCCTGCATGCCAAGCAGGGCGGCTCTCTCCTGTGTAGCACAGGAGATGGGGACAGTGGCATTGTCCCTGCAAGGTTTCCTAGAGTTGGGGGTGGTCTCTGAGTGCAAAAGCACTTGCAATGTGGCTGACGTGAGTCCCAGCTCATAGAAAGGAATGCACTCATTATTGCAAGAGATGCCACCGGTCCCACAGAGGTCTAAACCTGCAGCTTGGAACCCCTGGCACTAGACACGGAGTGACCCTGTCTGAGTTATCCCCCGAGCCCATCCAGCTGCTCTTGTGTTTGAGCTGAAAAGCTTGAGAGGTGTGATGGGGAAGGATATCAAGCCAAGGCCTCAGACACAGCCAATGTGAGCTTGGTGCGGGAGCAGGGGGAGGGAAAAGGGGATACAACTTCATCTCTGTGCCTCTCCTAACCTCGGAGGATCCTGGGATGACTGGTCTGGGTCTTGTCTAAGGTAGCACTGTCCCAGTGGATATAATTTACCAGTTCAGGGTGGCCGCAATGTGAGTCATTTTGGCTGTACCCTCTTTGGGGGCATTGCCATCGTGACAGGCCATCTCCTTCCTCAGCCTGGGACAAGGACTGGCTACAGCCCTACATATGTGAGGATGGAAACACTGACCGCCATGACTCCTCAGGTCTTGCTTCAGGGAAGTAACCAAGAGAGGCTGGGAAGAGTATTGACCTCTGAATGAGTGATCATAGAGCTGTTCATGGCTGAGATACTTTCAGGGCATCATACACTGCACTGCCAACTGAAACTTCGCTGCAAAACAGACCCCTGATCTGGTCTGGTGTGGAAATGCTCTCCAGTGAGTGGGGAGCAGGGAGGACTGCAGGTCTTTCTGCCCATAGCTCCCCTGATAAATGAAGCCCGGGACAGGATGAAGGTGTGGAGACCTGAGCAGGAATGAGGTGACATCTCATGATGCTTTCAGGGAAGCATCTTCATGATCTGTCCCCACATCTCACTATGGCACATCCCTCACTAAGCACAGCCCAGAGACAGCCTGCTGATTAAACCATGCACTCAGCAGATGATGAAGTGTCCTATGACAGCCTGTCTGCATTCCCCATCTCTTGCTTCACCTCTGCTTTCAGGGTGGGTGCAAAGGTGGATCCTGATGCCTTCTCCCAGCTCCATGGCTGGTCTGCAGTGATTGGTGCCCCTTGGCATGAGGTCATCTTACAGCTGGAGAAAGATGAGGCAGCTGTGGCATATGAGATGAGATGAGATGAGATGAGATGGAGGGTCAGAGGGGCTGATAAGCTGTATTTTAGTCCTGGTCTTGTCATTCATTCATGGGTGTTTTCAAGTCAGGGTGTGTTGATTTGCAGCATGACAGGCAGCTGCAGGCAGCTATTGGGCAGGGCTCTGAGCTCCTGCCTGTTTCAGTGGCAAACACACGTCGTCTCCCAAATGTGGCTCTTCGTAATGACCCGGGGAAGTGCTGCAGTAGCAGCAGGTTCAGACTGCAGCGATTTATTTCCCTCTTCAGCGTTGGTCCTAGCAGGGGAGGGGGCCCTGCCCGCTTGGCTGCCTTTGCCTGCTTGCCACAGACCTTCCATCAAGGAGTCACTGAGGTCTCTGCTCTTCAGTCTGGCCCTGCGCTCTCCTTCACGGCTGCGTGCGGCCCCGACCTGCTGCAGCATCCCTCACTCCTGCTTTAAATCTCTCCCAAGCAGCTGCTGGTGACATTAGCATTTTCTCTTGCCAGCCCACAGAGACCAGGAGACCAGCCCTGCTAAGGAAGGAATTAACCCAGCAGCATCACATATCAGAGGTATCTTTTTATTGACTGTTTACAGAAATACAGTAGCACTCCAATTAGGTGGCTTAGGCGAGTTCTCCAGAAGGTGCTTTCCTTCTCAGCACTGCTGGGAGATCCCAAGGAGAAACTTGCCCTTTAACACTTTGGGGTTTCTCTGGAGGCTTTGGGGCTCCCCAGCATAAACTTCCTAACACCTTCACCTCTCCAGGGGTTGGGAGTTGTTTGAACCAGTGGATGAAATTCAAGAGAAAAAAAAAGGAAAAGAAACCCCCACAAGCTGGGGGTGGTGAGGCAGTCTGAACACACCTGATATGTTGTAAGCCAGCCCTGCCATGATCCCCATCCATCACTGTATGTGTCTTCAGCTCCAAAGGACCCCAATGCTTCCTAGAGCTCAGCTGCCTGCCACTAAGTGTGCGTAGCTCTGGGCTTTGCACACTCTTTTCACACAGCTTGTTGGCCATAAAACAAATATTTCTTGGTCTATTTTTCTTCCTGTACATGTGTAAGAGTGAGAGCCTTTCCTTCAGCTGTTCACATACCATTTCAGAGCAAGAAAGGTATGCTCAGCTGGGCTGATAAACTAATTTAACATTTATTTATGTATTTAATTGACTTTTTTTTTTTTTTGGCAATCAAGGTGTAGTGGTTGGCTTGTTTTGTGTGTCCTTGCTACAAGAAACTGCAGACACTTCTGGCATAGAGGCATTTTGGCGGCAGCAGCTGCTGTTGGCCTCACTCAGTAGTCAGTGAGAGGGTATCGCAGGAAGATGAAGATAAGGATGATACAGAAGGTGGCAAGGGCTGAGCTGGTGATGTTAAAAAGCCGGGCTGTCTTGGCATCTTCAACTGCTCCATTTAAATCATTGAGGAGTTTCTTATCCCGGACCTGAGACAAAAAGATAATTAAATAAAGTAATTGCAACATGTACGAAAGACATAACTTGTTTCAAGCAACAGCCACAAAACCCAGTGCACCTGTACGTGGTTACCTGTACAGGTGCACTGTGAGGACTGGGCTGGGCCTCTGTGTTTGAGCACTTGGGGTTTCATAAAACACCCTGAGGTGAGGTTTGCACCCGGCCTCTGCTATGGGTTGAGCTTGTGAAGTCAAGCACTGTAATACTTGTGGGCTGGAAATTCTTGGAAGCAGAGAAGACCTGAAAGAGTGACCCATTGCTGTTACCAACCAGGCAAACCAGAGCCCCATGGTCCCCGGAGTGGGGCAGTGTCGTTTGGAGCCTGAAGGTGCACAAAGGAACTGAGATGCCGTTGTACACTCCAGGCACACAGGCACTAAAGCACACTTCCCACTGTGTCACAGCACCCTGGCCCTGCAGTGCCAGGTTGGGCCCACCCAGCCCACAAGGGAGAAGGCTGGCTGCAGGTCTGGTGTGCATCCCTGTGCCTCCATCTGCACTGAGGGGCCGAGCGGGTGAAACCTGGCACGGCATCCTACTGCAGCTCCAGGGCTGTGCACGAGCCTCCAGCATATTAAGTAGTCCTGGGTTAATGAGTTCCCTTCCTTTTGCAGGTCTTATGCGGATTGTGTAGCATCTCTGCCACAGGCAGTTCTCCATTCTGACAGCACAGTCTGCTCCCTTCATTATCCCGCAGGCTTTATGGGACTTTATGGGCTTTCCTTGGGACAGCTCTGCAGTGGGTGATGATTGTGCAAGTCCATGTCACTGGCCTGTCCCCACCTCTTGCAGGCTGCCAGGCAGTGCATGGCACTGCCAGCAGCAATGCCACTAGCGGGCATTACCGATGTACTAGTGACAGCATTACCAGGCAGCAGATGGCACTGCAAGGCAGCAGATGACACTGCCAGGCAGCAACGGCATTACCAGGCAGCAACGGCATTACCAGGCAGCAATGGCATTACCAGGCAGTGGATGGCACTGCCAGACAGCAGATGACACTGCCAGGCAGCAGATGACACTGCCAGGCAGCAATGGCATTACCAGGCAGCATGTGGCATTACCAGGCAGTGGATGGCACTGCCAGGCGGCAGAAGGCATAGCCAGGCAGCACATGGCACTGTAAGGAAACGATGGCATTGCACGGCAGCAGATGGCACAGCCAGGCAATGATGCTATGAGCAGGCAGAGGTGACACTACGAGGTAGTGGATGGCACAGCCAGGCAGTGACAGCACAGCCAGGCAGGCAGCAATGGCACAGCCAGGCAGCTAATGGCACTGTCCACCAGCAGCAGCTCTGCAGTTGGATCCCAGCAGAGGAGGGGTCAGACTCCACTGCTTCCTAGCAGGGATATGTCGCTGTCCCCAGGCTGCCCCTTCAGCCAGCACTCAGCAGACTCAGGCAGCCAGAGCCACAAGGATGAACAACAGGACCTGGACAAAAGGACCAGGACACTTGACCCCTCATCCATCTCGTATCCAAGCGGGGTGCCCAGGATGTGGCAGGGCTCTTGGTGGGGGTTGTGGGGAGTGGGGCTGTGAGCCCTTGGCCTGCCCTGCTGCCAGCAGTGAGAGCTCTGCTGGGTACTGCTGGCTGGACACCAGATGTGGGTGGCAAGCTGCGAAAACCAGCACCAGAGTCAGACCGAGGAATATTAAAAGGCTTTTATCGATTAGGAGCTTTCTGAAAAGACACTGCAACAGATTCAGACCACATCTTACAGACTTTTCTCTCTTCCTCCTGCAGTGCTTACCCACGGGGCTGTCTTGAAAGCCTTCTGCTAGACATGGGGAAGGGCTGCTGCACCCCTTGTTTCTCACTGAGTTGTGCTGGTTCACAGGTCCTCCAAAACTGCATTTCAGACCCTCAAGCAACATTCCTTCTCTCCATGACACTACTGAGGACCTCTCTGCACAAGCAACCCCTGATCTTTTGAACTGTGGGTAGGGAAGTTGCTGTTGGCATGAGACCCACAGGACCTGGTGCTGGCAGGCACATAGGCAAGAATGAGCCTATTTTTCATACTTGTATTAAATCAAACTGTGCCATGTCCTCAGCCTCTGGTGTGCCCTGCTCGTTGGAGCCTGGAGCTGGAGCTGGGGCCATCTACTCATTGCCCTGCTGTGGAGTGCTGAGCTCAGCGTCCTTCTGGGATTGGGAAGAGGGGACAGTCACAAACTGCATGTGCCTTTGGGGCACACTTGGCTGGAGCTCTCAGCAGAGGAGATGATCTCTGGGAAGGCATCAAGCCGGCAGCTTGGGAGCCCACATGCCTTTCTGTGTCAGCTGAATGTCCGGGATGACTCACATTTGAAATTATTCAGTAAGTTTAACATCCTCCCAAAAACCCCTGGGCTCAGCAGCACCAGACATTTGGCACCTCCTCATGCACTGGTGAGAAGCCCCAGAGGTGCTGGATTCAGGCCAGAAATCCCACTTGCCGCTCCTAGCAGACTCTTTGAAGCTCTCTCACACTTTCCTCTTCCCAGCGGTGGGGCTGCCTCAGGGAAAACCGCCATGGAGCAAATGCCTTTTGCCCCTTCCTGCACTGTAACCCGGCGCTCTGTGCCGCAGGCAAGCTGGCGTTTGCCGTCAGTGTTTGCCAGGCACACGGAGCTTTCTCCGGCAGACCGGCACGGCCGGCACGCCGAGCTCTGCAACCCTCCCGCAGCCAAGCCGCTTCACCTTCGTGAGGCCAGTTCCTCTTGGCCCCAGGAGCTGTCTCCTACTCCTCACCTCCTGTTCCTCCCCTCCCTGGGGCACCCTACAATCCTAATTTCCCTGCTCACCCTTCTCCAGTGCTCCCAGCAGCCTCTCCCAGCAGCATCTCCCACCTGGCACCAGCTCACACTCGTGACTGCTGCTTTAGCCCTTTCCCACGACACACTTCAGCAGCACCTCTCCTTGATTTTCCCATGGCTCTCCCTTTGGCCCTGCTCCTGTCATGCTGCTGCTGCTGTGGCGAGGGTGCCTGGGGCTGCCCTCTCCCCAGTGACACCTTTTCCCGACAGTTCCTTCTTTTTATCCCTTCCATCTCTTCTCTTTCTGTTGTTTGAGTCCAAATGATGGCCGCCTTTGACTCCTACCAAAGGGCACCCAGCTGCCTCCTCTCCCTGCACCTCCAGCTGGTTCCACCCACACACTCCTGCTAACCCCTGTGGCTTCAGTGGTCATCCTCATGAAAATCATCTCTGATTGCCCATAATCATTTACACTGAAATGGAGCCTCAAAGCACCAGACAAGTGCAAGGACCCCCATGGCATAAAAGTGCAATGAAAAGGAATTTCTCCTTACACACCACTCACAGCTCCAGCCTCCCACATCTCTCCAGGGCAGCCTCGCCTCCTCCTGCATGGCTTTGCACCCCCAGATGCTTCCAGATGTTTCCATTTAATGTCCTGCTGTGGCAACTGAGCCAGGCTCTGGAGGAGCTCTCCTGGAGAGCAGATAAGTGTTTCAGCTCCTTCCCTGCTTTGTCCTTAAGGAGATGCTGGTGTCTTTCTTATAGCCCAGCTTCACCTTCTCCTATTTTCATGCTCCTGTGGCCACCATCATCATAATGTGCTGGCAGCTGGTGCACGAGCTTCTGGGAGCCCTGGAAGCTGATTCTTTCCATAGCCAGAGAGATGAAGCATAGTGAGGGACAGGTCCTCAAGGTCACAAGGCTTGTGAACCCCCACACCCATGTGGTGTTTTCTTAGCCACAGGCTCTTCTCATCATCCCTTTGACCCCTCTCACCTTGCCTAAAACTAGAGGGGGACTTTTGGCCCTGCTTTGCACTGAGATGACTGGAGTGTGAGGATAATTACACCTGCTGACTGGGGTTTCCCTGGACACCTCCAAGCACTATGTGGTGGCATCTTTCGAAATCCCCCCCTTGGACAAGGCAGAGCTCACCTCTGATCCAGGCTGCCAACTTACACAATTTCTTTCTTCTTCCATGCCTATCCTTACATGAAACACAGCCAGCTTTTGTGTTCTAACATGCAAACCTTTCTCCTCTCCTTTCCGACCAACAAAAGGCGGTGTGGCCTTTCCATCCATCCATCCATCCATCCATCCATCCATCCATCCATCCATCCCTACTTGCCTGTCGCCTCCCTGCTGCTCACCTTGTCTTCCAATATCTCCATCTCACTGTGTCCTCCCACACCTCCAGCGTGTCAGTGCCCAAGGGTTCTTTCTCTCCTCCCTCTCATCGCCATCCTCTGCCCTTTGTTTCCTTGGGGTTTTACATTCTGCTTCCTTTCCAAGTGCTCCCCTTAGCTCCTACCACCCCAGTCCTTCCCCAAGCAGTCACCTCCCCTCTCTCTGCCCTGAGGCTCAGCCCCTCTCGTTTTTGGGAGCAGCAAACTTGCTGCTCTAGTAAAAAGTGCTGCCTCAGCTTGCAGAAGGAGACAAATGGTTTGTTGATAACGAGTCTAATGAGGCTGTTTTTAAGGCAGCCTGGAAGTCCACAGCTGGCTGTCAGTAAACCCATTTCTATGCAGAGCTCCATGTCCCTGCACAGAAGGAGCTCTGGAGGCGATCCTTGGATTTATTTGCTCTGTGAATTGCTCAAGAGCTCTCCAGCCCACGTGCCTCCACCACACCGGCACTGGCATCACGGGACTGTCACCCCTGCATTTCACCCACGTCCATAAACCATTGCTCCTTCCGAAAAGCAGGATGAGGTACTGCCTGAGAGGCTGGGTGTGGCAGCTTCTCAGGGTTAATAAATAGCTGTGGATTTGTGCTGGTCTGCTTCCACTCGAAACAAGGAAGATCAACAAGTGGCAGGAGAGGAGGGCAAACAATCGTGCCCACAGCTGTGTGCTAAGGGCTGGGCAGAGAGTGGGCAAGAGAGCTTGGCATATTTCCATGACCTCAAGGGGCAAGAAAACTCTGCAAGCAATGCTGTGGGCTGCTGGTGAGGCATAAAAAGCCAGCAAGGCTCCTTGGCATCTTCATCTCTATAGAGCCACAGCGAGGCATCCATACTGCGGCTCATCTCAGATCCCAGCTCCTCTGATCTACTGCCTCATGGCACAATGGGTACAGAGCACTTGGCTCACCCCAACAGTCTCCAGAGACGAAGCTCTGAACAACTGAAGTGAGATCTCCTGCCACCAGGCACTGATGCATCATTCATTACCACTTGGAGCTGGGAAAAGGGAAGGGAGGGAGCTGCTGAATATCAGACCACAACATTTGCTTCTGATCAAAATCAACTGAATCCAAAGCGTTGCTGTTGGAGTGATACTTTTATCTGTGCTGGGCTGGGGTAAGGGTTACTTTAGGGTATTTCTAACTTCCCTGGTCCTGCTGTTGATCTCTCCTCCCCCAGCATCCAGCACACATGATTAGATGCAAGCGCCTTGCTTGCACTCTGGGAGGCTGACCTTGAGAAGCCTGACATGCTAGAAATGACCCCTGGAGGGATCCATGAGTTGTGTGACCCCGTTGTAGCCCAGCAGGCTGTGTTTGCTGAGGATTTGGCCTGCTATGGGGGTAAATAAAGATGAGGCATGCTGCCAGACTCCTGTTCAGAGTGCTTGGCTGTGACGCCTGTCACACACAGAACCTGCCTTGTATGTCACAGTTTCTGCCCTCACCTGACTTCATCTGTTTCTTTCTTAACAAATTCTTTGTTGCTGGGGGTGGGGGTTTTTGACATTTTTTAGTAAATGGTTATCACCACGAAATAGCATTTCCCTGCAGAAAGAAATCTAGAAGGCTGTAGCTAGCATGCAAAAGGCCAGGCAGACATGCCCGTTTTCCCAGATGTGGCTGAAACCAATA
The DNA here is from genome assembly GCA_013400635.1 of Hypocryptadius cinnamomeus. Lineage (NCBI taxonomy): Eukaryota > Metazoa > Chordata > Aves > Passeriformes > Zosteropidae > Hypocryptadius > Hypocryptadius cinnamomeus. Next base: position 91,677 of record VYZP01067345.1, read on the forward strand.
AAATAGGGCACGAGGAAGGAGACAGCTTCACAGTGATATTCAAGTGTACCAAGGATATATCTGTCTTCCAGTGTGGGCATTATGCTGCTGAAACCAGAGGATATGCTAGGGTGTGCTAAGATATATACTGAAACATCTCATGGACTTGGGTCACGAAGGAGATACTGCTTTATTAACAGCATGAATCTGTCAGAAGCAGGTGACCTTTATGACAGGGAATTGAAAATGCTATTTCTGATAACGAAAACGATAATTCCTGAAGTTGCTAGATGGTTCAGTTATTTAAAGGAAATGAAAAAGCTGTAACCCAGGAACCACTTAATGGTACCAGTGCACTGATGGCTCTTGAGGAAACCTGTGTTCCACTGGCTGAGGGCTCTGCTGTCAGGGGTCCCAGAAGAAGCTCAGGGAGAGGAAGGTGCAGCTTCATTCTTCTTCCTGCTACTCCTTAGTCAGTCCCTTCAGAGCACAGACAGCCTAGAAAGGCCAGACTTAAGTGCCTACTGCTCAAATGTCCTTACATTTAATTGCAGAGGAACAAGAGAAGTCTGTTTAAAGGGATATCTGTCCAGTGCATTTCTTGCTCCTGTTTTCTCTGAACTTCTGGGAAAAACATTATTGATGGTAAAAGAGAAGGAAACATGTTCCTGGAGAAATAACCATAACACCCAGCCTGGCTAAGGTGTTGTGAAGATCCCTGCAGTAGCTGTGGGTAAGGAACACAGCTGCCTTTCTGAACACCCCAGTCTTCCCCAGGATAGACCTGCTACTGCCCCAGCATCTGCACTGCCTCTCACCACCCACCCCAACAGCAGCTCATCAGAGCACTGCTTCAGCCACTTGCTAGCTCTGTCCTCTGCCTCTGAGGGACATTTTGTTTCTATTTTCCCCCTGCCACAGAGTCACAGCCACTGGGGAGCTCCAAAACCAGAGCAGAGTTATTTCTACCCGCTCAGCGTTACCTCTGTTTGGGTACCGCGGTTACATCCCATCAGCCACCGCCTTCTCAGCCCAAAAGCCAAGGCTGGTTTTTGACAGCCATCTTCCTTTCTCTTTTCTTTGATTTGGAACAAATTTGCCCATTTGCCTTCCCTCACCACTGCCTCTTTATTTTTCATGCTTGAGTTTGTGTCCTCTAAGTCTTTGCAGACCGATGCCAAGCCCACGCCTCTGTCCCGGTGCAAGGCCCCGGGTTATTTCTGGGCTTTGCCTTTTCTTCCATCCCATGTCAAGGATAGTGAAGGGCCCAGCCTCTAAAAACTCTGTGGGTGGCAGACAGTACTCTACCTTGTCACCAGGAGATGGGTCAGCCCTGTTCTCAGGCTGTCCTGCCCTCACTGCTACAGCAGCAAGGAACCACATGTATCCAGATACCCACGGTAACCTCTTCCACAGGAAAGATGTCAATTGTTAAAGGCAAATACAGACAAGGAAAGGCTTAAAAAAACAAGGAGGAAGCCAGTTTTTTCTTCCCTTGCTGGATCAAGGTGTGGGGGGTGTTAAGGGACTTGCTTCCCCCCACTCATACTAGCCTGCTGCTGACTGGGTTTGCCCTCTGCTTGTGGTGATGCTTTGCCCCAGGATGATTTAAGTTATTAAGTGCCTCACCCAGGCAGCAGCAGAGCCTCCTGCACGGGTAATGGATGAGAGCTCACCTCCCATCTTGGGGAATGAGAAACTGAGGCAGGCACCACCAGGCCGTGCTCGGTGAGCCCAAGGCAGGGGGCCACAGACTTGTCCCTGAGCCTTTCTGATGGAGACCCTGACAGTGCTGGGAGCAGCCTCCTTGCAGTGCTGGGTGCTCACAGTCCAGCTCACAGGAGCTGTATGGGGTTAATTGATCTGCTTCTGTGACGAAGCCTGTCTGCACCCTGGCCTTCCTCTAAATGCTGCCTGCCAAAACAAATCAGCCAGCTCCTCTCCGGGCCACCCAGCCGCCCCGGGCTCTCTGCACATCCATTCAGTTAGTTTTGCATCTGGCAGGCAGGGAAGGGGAGGGCAGCCCAGGCCCCTCTCTCCTGGCAGCTGCCAAGGTGCTGCCTGTTTGCCAGGCACCATCCCTGCCGGGCTGCTCTCCCCTGCAGCTATCAGGAATAATAACCTGGTCCCATTCCCATCGTGGGCTGTGCTCCACGCCATCACCCTCTCCAACAACACAGATCTCTATCCCCCCAGCCCGACACTGTGGGAAGCCCCCTGCACTCTCTTCCACCCTCTCACCATTCCCATGATGCTGGCAGGTCTCCAGGCCTTGTTTTGGGATTTATAGGGCTTGGGATGGGGGAAGCTGGCCACGAGCTCTGGTGTTTTAATTACGGAGAGGGCAAGAAAGAAACAGGCAGGATTGCCCTGCACTTTGTAAGCTTCTTACCCCCTGCAACTTGCCAGCTGATGGCTGATCCTGGCTGGCTGCTTGTTACTGTTCCTGCCTGACCATCCAATGCTGCTGGGTCCTATCCTGATGATCTCTAACAACCAGGATCCCAAATAAGGGACCTAGTGCCGGCGTGCCTGCAGGTGCAGCATGAGCCAAAGCAGCCCTGTGTTGCCTGCCTGTCACCCTGCCGCCGCGGTACAGAGGAGCCTCTGAGGGTACTTGGAGCAAGTGAAAGCACCTCTTCCCCACCTGAAGTAACATCCCAGGCTCCTCAGCTCTTCCCATCCCCATCCCCACTGTCTGCAGCCTCTCATCTGGGTGGCAAAATGGGGTTTCACATCAGGCACAGCCCCCAAACGCTTCCCCCCTGCCTGGTCACCCCCTTCCCCGAGCCCCGCGCTCAGTACTCACTTTCAATGAATAGGCCAAGGCGATGAAGCCGAGGCAGCAGAAGTTGAGGTATACAAAGTTGAAGATGGACCAGAGATAGTAGTCGTTCACCTCGGTGGTGTCGGGGTAGATTTCGATGACAGTGGTGGGGTTGGTCATCGTCTTCTTCTCCACCGAGTGCTTGCACGGGACCGCTGGCCGCAGGCTGTCCCCTTTGCAGCTCTTGCTCTCCATGAGATAAACGGCAGAAGAAGGAGACAGGACGGGCGAAGCTTGCCGGAGAGCTGGGGGCTTGGCGATGCAGGCGAAGCAGCCCTGCGGGGGGCCTTGCGGGGGTCTCGGGGTCCAGGCCACCCCCTCAAAGGGGCATGGCGGGCCCAAGGGGGGGTCCTGTGTCCTCTCCGTGGTGGCTGCCGCGGCGTCACCGCGCTCTGCCCTGGCAAAGCGAAAAGCCCCCCCGTCAAAAATGGGGGTGAGGGGATGGAAAGGCCGGGGGCAGGGGGAAAAGAGAAAGGGGGGAAGGAGCAGAGAAGGGGAGAGGTGGGGGGAAGGCAGGAGAGACAGAGAGGGACCGGGAGAGCGAGGAGAGAGCAGGGTGAGGAGTGAGGGAGTGGGCAGAGGAGAGAGGGAGGAGAGTAGGGCAGGCAGGAGAGGGAGGAGGGAGCACCGCTACACCCGGGGACCACGCCGCCGCCGCCTCGGCGCGGAGCTGCCGCCGGCCCCGG
>VYZP01067346.1:0-24485 GCA_013400635.1 Hypocryptadius cinnamomeus
TTGCCATTTATAGACCTTGTTATACATTCTATCACAATATGCTTTAATACTGCACAAAGACTTTCTCCAAGCAATTTCTAGCCCATCAACTACTTGTTCCAAACCAGTAATTATAAAAAGTCTTTTTGCATTGCTTTGCATTGGACTTCTGACAGTGAAAGATAAAGAAGGAAGTACTTCACAATAGATCCTCAAACTATTGTTTTAGAGTGACCAGGCAGGGATGAATTTGCCTAACTGACAGCACAAATAATCAAAGTAATGATTTATAGGAAGGATGGCCTACAGATGGCGACCAATTTTCCCACTGGAGGAAGGCAAATATTTTCCAGGGAGAAAAACCAGAAGAAAATATTTTATCCAAAAACCTCAGCTATGCTCACTAATAAGACACCTTAAACTATTTAGAACAATCAAAGCACTCATTTCTATGTAATATTCCTACATTTAAGTAATATAATCTGCAAATGTAAAGACAGATCTTCCTAGCACCAATATGTGTTCAAGAGACTGAGACATTGGTCTCAAAAATATGATTTGATAGCACAACCATTTCCTTCCTATAAAGGCTCAGAAATATCACTTCTATTGCTGAATATGGTTTCTGAAATTCCAGTACCTCTCTTGTAATTAGCACTCTGAAACAGCAACCTTTGTCCACATCCATAAGAACTACATGGGAATGTGAGAAACCATGCTTGGTTACAAGAGAATTTTGAAACTTACCCAAGAGGAATTAATGGAGGACAAAAACAGGTATGGAGATTCAGATCTCATTTATTTATGATCACCCTGCAGATCATAAATAAATAATTTTTTTAAAGGAAAAAAAACCCAACAAAACAAATAAGCAAATAAAAATACTTTCTGAGAGTCACCTTTCTCATCTACAAATGTTTTATCCATTAAAAAATATAATTTAAAAATAAATACAGGTATGCACATTCTTTATGGTGATCAGTTTATTACCAATCTATAGGACAGAATGTACACATGCCTTCTGTTGAATTGCAGAGCATCTCCTCCTTAAAGAAAAAATATGGCACATAGAATCACCATGAAAATATTAATTTTCTTCAACAGTAAAAGCACCAAGTTTTACTCTTTCATTTGCTCATTTTCATATGCTACATTTAATTACAATGGAACTTGAACTACTTATTAGCTTCTGTTGGATATGACCAGTCTGGGAATTCCCAAGAACTGCCTGAATAAAAAGGTTCAGTTCAATGTTCACATTCAGCAGAGGAAGCTCATGCACACGTGGCTTCTCTTGCTCTGTGAACTGTCACAACCAGTGCAGCAGGATGAGGGGCAGCAAATCACCCATACATTAACAAATAGAAACTGAAGTGCCAACTGCTGAACAGAAATCAGGAGCTAAAAGCCACTTGTTGTTATCCCCTGCACTCTACAGCACAACACAATTATATCATAGGCACAGTTAATTTCAGGCAGCCCAGGTACAGGCTGGCCATCAAATCCCATTCACACCAAGCACTAAATTATACCAGGAGACGCCTCAGCACTTTCAATAGCATCATTAGTTGGATAAATGCTGCATAATACATGCATTACCATTCAAATTTCCCTATAATTTCTAAAATGAAAAGTGATCACTTCAGGTACTTACTTGAAGCAAAAGTTGTTATGGTTGGCTGTTAATATTACTAGCACCATCACTGAATATATACATATCACTTAATTTTAAAAAATGCATATGTACGGCACAAACCTGTTATTTACCTGTTCTAAATGGTCTTTAAATTTCTCATTCAAAAGACAGTTTCCAAACACTCAGCGCTTCCTTTGTGATAAATATTTTGAAAAGTGGAGATCCACATCTAGAGTCTGAACTTTTACTCAGTGAACCTAATGAGACTGTTGTCAAAAATGTTAATGGCAGAAGAATCTGCTTTTTATAATGCATTGTCACACAAGCACTCTCAAGGAACGTTTGTGTTCCTAGGGACTGAAACTTCAGCTGCAGCAGCGTGCTGCTCATGTCTGAGCTGAGATTGCTTCCCTATTCCTCCCCTGAGAGTCCCATGGATTTGGTTCAAGCACCATTGAATGTGATGCTGTATTAATTGCCCTGGAGGGTAGCAAGGCCTTTGAACTGTGGCTGTGAGTGATATTTTGCTACGAGACATGTGTCAGCACTTGCCTGGTTAACTCTAGGGCTGGGTTGTACAGCATGCTGGGACCAAGTATCTGGAAAACTACTTTGCATCCTAATCTTACATCTGTTTTCTATCATGCTGTGAGATTGACTGGCCATTCTATCAGAGAAGCATCATTCTGGAATAGACAGTCTAAGTAAAAATATTGCACTGTCAAAGAATATTAAGGATACACCATCATCTCTTGTAGTTCATAAAGCCAGCTGGCAGAAGGAGACTAAATTAATGTAGGGGTTGATGTGCTGTCCTTTCCCCTTTGAGAGCAACAGTCTGGGCCCAGCTTGGTTCAGGAGAAAGTAAAGTTCAAACAGTTCCACAGTCCCACTTGTCTCTCTTTGTGGGTATAAATTTTCTGTCACACATGTCCTGATCACACAATCACCCATCACATAATCCATCACCATCAGTATGAGAACATCACCAAGAGGTCACAGCAGAGCTAAAGCAAGGCAGCCATGGACATGCATGAAAGCAGGAATAGGAGGAATTTTCAGCAAAGCAGAACAATTTTCATGGCTAGAGGCATGTATGGAAGATAAAGGGACTTCAACTAACTTGTGGATTTAGTCAGGATTAAGATGTCAATTTTGACTTTCAGTGCCTAAATAATTTTTCCTATTTCCTCTACATTTTCCCTTCCTTTTTTCCTGCCTTTCCTTTCTTCTCTCTCTCTGCTCTTCCTTATTTCTATACCCTCCACCCCCCTGTTTCCCTTCACTTACTTTCTGGTTCAGTCTATTAGGAATTCTCTGACAAAAGAGGGGACTGAACTTGCCCTTGTTATCAAGCAAAACCTCTCTCCACAAAAGAACATGAGCTACATTTTATTCCAATAATAATCTCTGCTAATAATAATGTTCAGTAGTAATAATTAAACTTTTTAGTCTAGAAAGCTTACCTGGCATTCAAGTGAAAAAAGTAACTATAAATTCACAAGATGTGATAAAAATGGTGCCATGTACAAATCTACATATTGACTTGTAAACCAGAAACGTATCACATAGTTCCTTGTATAAAATAATAAACATTCCCGAGCAATTTATTTGACATTCTAAAATATCAATTAAAAGAAAATACATAGTACTTATACTAAATATTAAAATATATGCTCTTTTTTTTTTGTTACCTCTTTAACCCATCACAGCAGAATATTTAGGTGAAAGAGATGTTGCTACCTGAAGATGAATGTTTAACAAGGATGTCAACTCTAAGATTAAAAAGAGATTTTTTTTTAAAATGCAAGGTGAAGTATTTCAGATTTCACAGTCTGACAGAGTGACATAAAAAAGTACAAAGTATAGCCTTAGTCTTTTGATCTGGGACAAAGAGCTGTCCTTCATGTTGCTGCTAATATGACCTAATGATAGGATAACATTGCTCCAACACCTGCAGCTTCAACCAGTGGAGAGATGTGTAACTTCTCAGGATTTTATTCACTATGAGGACGTAATTGTGCCCCTATGAAACAGTAAAAGATTTGGGTAGAATCTTTAGTGGAAAGAGAAAATACCCCAGACACACTTATAGTTGATGATTAGAAAGGTAAATAATAATCCTTTCCTAAGTAAAATGTCTTAAAGCCTACACTCACATCTTTTGTTAGGGTCCAGTAAAATCATTGCAGCTCATGGAGAAAACTCCCATTTAAGCCAATATTGCAGCAGAAGAGATAATAATCCTCTTAAGAGGAGCAAGGGCTTCACAACACAGGACACAGTGCCATTGTGTGTTTTCCCCTAGCCCAGATCCCTGGCTGGTGAGGTATTATCGCACATCACCATTCACCTGTTGACTCCCAGAGCCTGTCTGTGTGTGTAAGGACGTTTTCTATGTCCTAGGATGTTACCTGGTGTCACAACATACCTCACAGTTGAGACAGCCACGACACACAGAACTTCACCATACAAAATCAGAAGGCTGCAAGCATCTGCCCTTCTTGTTCTTTAGCCCAGCCTTTTATCCCCTCCTGTTCATGCATTGCCCCTGTGTGCCTCTGTTCCCTTTGGTGGTTGGTCAGTGCCCCTGGGCACTCCATGGCTCATTGCTGTCAGTGCTGCTCACCTGCTCCTCACAGCTGTGCCACTGGGGATGAGGCTGGGCCAGCCCCACTCCCAATTAACACAAACTGTGTGCCTACAACCTTGTATTTAGTTTCAAAGGAAAAAGAGTCTTGCTAGAAGACTCTAAATGTGAACTGTCAAACAAGAAAGTTTCTGCACTAAGTAGGAGTATAGTTTGTAGGGATTTATCAAGATAGCCCATCAGATTGACACTTGACATGTAAATTGAATAGCAAATCTGACAGCTCAAATATTAATGCATCCACCTAGGTCTGTCTTACACAGTTACTCCTGCAAAAGGCTTTTTGAAAGCACCCTTGATATCCATTTCAAATCTGGCTGATTTTTAAAGCTGACATTGTATCAACCCAGTTTATTTAGAACTAGCTGTTTAAAGACAGTTCAGTCTGTGATTATTAATTACTGATTCAAATGACAAGTCATATTTGGTATTCATATTTCTCATTAGCTTTTAATCAGATGAAAAAAAATCCTCAACACATAGAATATATTTGATAATTTCAACTGAAAGAATTACCATGCTTGCAGGCCAAAGGATTACACTGATGTGTCCCTCTCTTGGGTTTGCTTGCTCTGCAGGACGTGTTTTCTCCCATAATAACCTGATAGCCAAAGGAGCAATGAGTTAAGACTTCCAAGTCAAATACTTGCATCCATCCAAAAGAAACAGTTCTGCTGTACTGCAAACAATAGAACAGGTCCTTGCAAAGCACATTTACACCTTCATGTGCTGTGAGCTGGGGACTGCAAAAACAGATCCTGGCATCCTCCTGGGTGCTGAGAAGTTTCATTTGCTGCTGGGATCTGCAAGAGCTCCTTGCAGAACCAGCTCTGCATTTTGGAACACAGGGCTGCAGAGCAGATAGGAGCTCTCTGGCAGGGTGAGATTTCTGGGCTGCACATGGCCAGGATACATCTGAGTTCTGTTTTTATTATCCTTTAAAACAGGCTAAATGTTCTCTGGGAAGAATGGAAACACCACTACTCTTAAATATGCCTTGTAAATAGCAAATAGTAGGCTGAGGGAAGATACAAAATGGAGTACACAGCTATTCTGCTGAATAGGAATGACTCTGGCCTTCTTTAAGAACAGTATTTGCATTTATCATCCGGCTGGACAAAAAAAAATAATGTAACCATCACCTTCTCTTTCCAGAACAGGTCTTGAGTTCTCTCTTTAAAAAAAATTTGACACCTATCTCAGACTCACTCTTCCATTTTTAAAATACAATTTCACAGAATCATTATCCAGTAGTCATTTGAGAGATGTAATGATAAATAAAAATAGCTCCCACTAATCTCACTAATAACTCTGAAGTCTTTTCCAACTCAAGTCATTCCTTTGATTCTATGATGCTAATTGCATGAGACCTTTATTTTCAAGTTTCCTGTTAATTTATTTCAGTTCTCTGATTCATTTCTTATCCAGGCCAGACATTATCATAACAAAATATATTGCTTTTGATTTTAAAAATAATATCTTTTCCCAGTCCTCCATGTTATTTACCAAATTATTCCATCTGTTCCTTAAGAGATCTTCCTATCCAAACCAAAGAAATGTAGATAGAAAGGAGAAAAAATTTCTTGCCAATCCCATTTTAGTTTATCTTAAAAATAACTGGAAGATACATAAACAGACAATGTACATGTAGAGAACGATATTTTAGGGGGTCACTACATCTTTCAGACATAATCTAATGCCAGGACACAGGAAAACAGCAGAACAAACTTCAGGAATGCTGAAACAAAAACAAGCCCCTGCAAACCTGCTGACATGGATGAAGGTCTGGCAGATCATTGTGATCCAGCTCAAGAACATGTCCTCAGTAACAGTAATAGTTAGACACTAAATCTAATAAATTATTTGTGACCAAAAAATTAAGTTAGTGTTACTAAAATTATGGCCACATGATCATTTGTTTCATGTACAAGAACCTCACTCCTATTAAAAAAGATGGGCTACAACTATTAGATACCACTTTTCTCAGAGAGGAGGATAAAATTTCCTCTTTTCTGCAGTAAATATTGGTCATTCTAACAAATGAATAAATATATTCACAAAATAAATGTAATTTTGATCTGCAGCAGGTACAAGTATCTACTCCTAGTTACAGTAGATGTTAGCTTCTGGCTTTTAGATCAAGAGCTTATGATGTTCCTAAACTAAGATTTCAGTGTAGCTGGGCTCTAAATATTATGTCACATCTGCTGCTTCCCTTCTCTCACACCTTGCTCCTGTATCCAGTCTGCCTCCTCACCTGCTTTTTACAGGAGCTTTCTTTTGCTGCTTGAGTAAATACAAGTATTCATCTGGCAGAACCAAACTGGCTGTGAATTTTCACCCCAGTCAATTCAGTTTAATCTCTCTTAAAGGAGGAAAGGTTTGTGGCAAAGTTTAGGTCTTACCACTAAGGAAAACAGGGGAAGGAATATCTCCCCCTTTTCAGTTTTGGTGGACTGATTCCCTTTTCCCACCATGGTCATGGGGAAGGGCCCTGCCCTCCTGTGTCCAGACCATATGGCTGAAAGGAGGGTGATAACTGCTCACAGCAGAGAAGCAGCAAGCAGTGCCTAGAAGACACAAAAAGGAGAAGGTAACAGCAAAAACCCCAAATATCAGCCAAGGAAACAAAATGTGCCAACCAGGTTGAAGGCCCCAGAATCATAACTTAGAAGAATACAGTATCTAAGATACATAGAAAAATAACATATTTAATATGTTATAAAAGTGTTGGCAAGAATGAGGTGTACCTTAAATTATTTGGCAGGATTAGCAGATAGGAGTAGAATTCCACGAATATTTTTCTGACGATACGATAAATTTTGATAACAGTGAAAAATATTCTCAAAAAATTACTCTTCTTGTTTCAATACCCATATTTGAAAAGATGATCTGTGTGCTGCTATCTCATACCAGGCTGTCCAGCAAGGCCCAGGGAAATATTTTATGTGTCCTGTAAAAGTCTGTCTGAAAGAGGAAAAAAAAACCAACTTGAATTTCAAGGTTTACTCTATTTTGTGTGTACTTCCAACTTATTAAGAAGTAGTACCAGATTCTGGGCTAAAGGTTCCCAAAACCTTCAGAAAGTGTTCTAATGAAAATATTCAAAGCCTGTCCTACCCTAAACCTTACCATCGCTGAATGCCACAGAAAGTCCATCCCATACTCATTTATCTGCATTTTGAATGTAAACAGTTGGGACAAGCGGGACCCTGACAAATATAACTGGTAAGACATTTCTCATGCTTTATCCTGATTTTGTGGTGCCTGTGGCTCCTAAGTACCAAACAACTCTTTTTCTATCCAATCAAGCACCTGCTTGAGGTGGTACACAGGCATTTTCAGGAATATTTCACAGGCCCCTACAAGTGTTTTCATCTCAACTATTATGTCTTCTGGTAGAAAGAGAAGTTCTTCTTTTCACCACAGTTTCTGCCTTCTAACAGTCCATTTAAAACAAGCTACTTGGGGATCTTGGGAAGAGCCTGCAACTGTCTGCTCATCCTAATCCAGCTCAGCAAAATGCTCAAGCATGGAGCCATGCACAGGAGGCAGTCCTGGGGCTGCTGTGCTTCCTTTGGGTACCAAGGCACAGCAGAAAGCAGGGATGGATCTCCTCTGGCCCCGGGGCGATGCCCCACCTGTCCTGAGACATGCCCAAAGGAAACACCACCCACTCTGCAAATGGGTGAGCTCACACCAGCTGTAGGTGCCTTTGAAATTCACAGTGGGGGTTGGTAACTGCAGAAACACAAGAATTTATAAAGTCTACCTCATTTGTCATTTGTTATTCTTCTCATTTTCAAAGGTTCAGTATTGCAATGCATTCAGCTCAATACAGCACACCTGAAAAACAAGCACAATAAAATGAACAATATCTTTTTAAAGTTGAAAAGCATATGACTTTATCCTTCTGTTCATTTTGCTTTCAGCCTGAAGCAAGTACAAGCAAAAGATCATTTTCCCCAGTAGCAGCAGAAACTTCAGAGGCAACTTGATTTCACAGAGCTTCTGGACTGTGTCTGACTGCCATTCTAAACCTCAAGATTTATGTGTATAAACTGTTTTAAAAGCTGATCCAGTCACTGTCATTGAAGCAAGAATGTTAGCTAATAGATTGGTCTGAGCTGGAGATACCTGTATATTTAATTTATAATTTGTAAAATCCTGTACCTATTGTTTGTATCCAAGATAAATTGATAAGTGAGCCCACTACAAATGCCCATTAATGCAGTATACACAAACTGCTTCTTGTTAAAGGGCAAAGCTTCACACTGCCTGACACATTGCTACTTTACAGTAGAAATCTCAATGAAACAAGAATTTATACTGAATTTACCTGCAGTGATGCAGGTTAAAGTACGTGTACAATGTATGCTGTGGGCAAATGCAAGCTTTGCCTCACCTATGCTGCAAGGCAAAAGCCATAAATTAGCCACTGATTAGATAGAATTAATAGAGCTTGACTGCTTTGCCTAATATATTAATTTATGTCTGACCTGTTCTACAACACAGGTACTTGGTCTGAAGCTGGGATAAGCAGGGCACAGGACATAAGCAGGCATAGAAAAAGTGATGTGTTGTATATTACACATATATAACACCCTTCAAGGGCAGCTGTTGAGCAAAATGCAGAGTGTACCAGCATAGGAAACTTGATTTTAGTGCAAGAAAACAATGGTGAAATTAATGTCTGGGAAGAGGCTCTCTCATTTATCAATCAAATCAGACATGAAAGTTTAACCAGTGATGATTAGACTAAAAGGCAGGATTTTCTTAGAAAGAATTAAATCATAGATCATTAAAATAATGAATTAGGAAAAGTTTTGCAGTCAACTCAACAGCTTGGATACAAAATTCTTTACAGCAATGTCTTGGGAAAAAACCTCAAACTTGTCTTGTGCCATGTACTCCACAGCTAACAGAGTCAAATGTCTTAGTCCAGGAAAGAGATTGAGGCAAGTACAGAATTCATTTTGTGAGGATCTAAGAGTAGAATTGGTACTTGAAATGGAAAGAGAAAATGTTTTTAAAATACCATCTTTCTGAGTTTGGAACACTGCCTATGAAAGTTGTGATGTCCTTCACTTTGACTTTCTTTCTTACCAAAAGTACATTACTTATGATCAAATGTCAGATTGACATAACCAACTTGTGCTGATCTGCCAATATTACCAGCTTTTCTGATCTGATAAGATGTTCATTTCAAAAATACTTTATCAAAGAAAGATGAAGGTCTCCATGTCCTTTCACCATGTTATTTAACACTGAACATGCCCATGAATTCTTCAGTATTGTTTCACCCTAAAGGCTGTATCAGTTTCTCGATACACAGATACAACATTTTTAAAATAGAGATGTTACTTATTTGGTGATTTTTATTTTTATTTATTTCAATCTGGATTTCAAATAAGAATGAAAATATACTACTCACAGTAGTTCACTTTGTTATTCCTTAAAACATTTTCACATCATTAGGTGTCTTGCAAATATATATGAAAATACTGATGAAAGAACTTGACATTTTAAATTATCAATCTACTAGCTAATAGGCTAGAATGAAATTTTGACTAGGTTCAACTCACCAGGAAAAGGGTCACTCTGCTTCCTTAGTCAAGAGGAGAATGAGTGACCCTCACTCATCTCCCCATCCAGTTTAAGCCTACAGAAGAACATACTATTCCCCCAGGGTAATGTGATAAAGCCCATCATGGAAAAGAGAGCCTAGAAGATTTATTTTTAAAAAGAAAGAAAGAAAGAAAATAATAAAAAAAGGCACATCCTTGAAAAATGTGAAATTGAAAAATGTGAAATACAACCTCTGGGAAATCTACGTGCCTACAGAGTGTGTGGTTCTGTTGCTCATAACTCAGAAGTAAAAGCCAGAGACAACAGGAAGATAAGTAATTTTAATAAAGACAGCTTTAGAAAGCTCCCATTTGCTCAGCCTTGTTTGCAGCTGGTCCCATGAGCGGAGCTGAAGGCAGTGATTGTGCCAGCAGGAATCAACACTGAAGCCAGAGGAGATGAGCCACAGGCAGGAGGAACCCAGGATGTGTGACATGGTGCTGAGCTTGCTTTTAATGGCCCCACCTGTCTTTCCTAGCAGCTCTGTGTTCACCAAAACCTTTCAATAAACTACATCTCTACCCAAGAAACTAAACCAGATTTGATGAAAAGCAAACAGGAACTCTGGAGTCATTGCAGGCTCTTGTTTACTTTACCCTGCTCCAGGCAGGATTTGTCAGCAGCACTCCCCCAGCCCTGCTGGAGAATGCAAACCCTGAGCTGCTCAGGGACTGAGCACAGCCTGCTTGTGTCCCACTGCAGCCTAAATGCAACGTGGAGTTTATGAGAGGCACACATAGAGTACAGACAAGCTGTAAATGAACTGCTCTCTGCCAGCCATTTCCACACCTCCAAGGTACGAGCAGCTCCTCTCTTAGCAGGAAGTCATCAACAGCCAGAGAGAAAAGCCACGAAGCATTTTAATCAATGGCATCAGGGCTAATACTTACTGTGACTGCTTGCTTTAGGCTTCTAAAGACAGGTGATAAAATTTTCTGGAAAAGGCTGAGTGTGCAGGTGTTCAGAAAATATGAATACATTTTTAAGATACATTCAAATATTTATAAATTTTAAATATGTAAATGCAGTCCAACAATATTACACTTCCAGAACATAAAGCATCTAATAAAATATGACAAATACTAACAATGAAAACTCCTCCAATTAAAATACCAATTTTTTTTATCAGTTTCTCTATTTTCTGTAAGATTATACTGATTCTAAATTAATTTTATTTCAATCATACCAAGTAATTACAGCTTCCCTTTCAAAATTACTTTCACATGACTATTTGAGTTGATTCAAGAAAAAGTTTAGGTGTGTATTTTTGGGAAACATTTTTGTGCTTCTGATTATTCATAAAAATGAAAAAAAATTCCCAATATTGGAATTTAAAAAAAAAAAATTGCAAAAATTCCTTTGTTATCTCTCATACTCAGAATCATTTATTATTGCAAAATACAGAACAGCAGCTTAAAAAAAATTAATTTTTTTAATACCAGAGACAAAGGCATATTATTCCTCACTATGGAATTTCCAGGATATTTTTTTTTTCCAAATTTCAGTGTTGCATTAAAAACACTACACTAAAGTGCTAAGGCTCTGCTGGCAGAAATCTTGTTATATTCCTCTTATATGTAAGGACTCATAACCAAAAGAGTGCTGCGTGACATAAAGCATTAAAATTTCAAGGACCTCACTCTAACATTAATTTGCCATTGTATCAGAAATTAATTACTATGTAATTAGAATGACAGAAAATGCAAATAGGACTTCTTAACTCTATCAACAGCTGTTTGAAATTACATTTATTTGAAAATGCTGGAAAAACAGAAATGATGCTTCACAAACTGTGTGGCATTGAATTTGTCAACTCTCTATCAAAGCCTAAGTGAAGCTTCTGCTCCTTACACAAGATGCCCTGTAAAACAGTTAAAATCCTGAATTTTCAGCCTGACTAACACAGCTCTTTCCCCCAACTCCTACTAAGTAAGCAAGGACATGCAAGAGAAACACGAAAATGAAAAAATGCCAGCACTCACGGCCCCCTCCGTGCTCAGAAATTATCAGAACTATCTGCCACAGGGAAGCACAGAGCTAATGAAAACAAAAATGAATTGAACCTCAAGGATAATGATAGCTCAATGTCTAATTATCTGAGATGAATTTTTGATGACACCTCCTCCGGCCAATTAGTTTGCCAGTCACCAAACAGTGCTTTTGGCAAGGAGGGTTAAACAGAAGGCTGGAAAAATAACAAGAGAAAATAGGGTTGAAAATGCCCAGTTTTTAGCCACTTCTCTCTGTGGCAGAGGCAGGCTCTGTGGGTGCCAAGGGAGTTAAAACAGGTTTAAACCAAGGTGAGAGAGAAGAGGATCACCAGACTGGGAAACCTCCCGCAGCATCCAGGGCAAATCCCAGTCTGAGGGGAGAGCTGCAGCCTCTGCCCGTGCCCCACAGCATCAGTGCCACACTGCTGCTCCTCCTGCTGTGCCCAGGGCTGGGGACAGTGTCCTGAGAGCCCACTGCTCCTGGGTACCCCCTCAGTGGGCACTGCCCAGCCCCCAGCACAGCCTCAGGGCTCTGTCCCTGTGGGATGGGCATGTCCCTGTCACACCACCCTGACACTGGTGTCAGACTTCGGCCCGAAAAAGATGAAAGGAAATCACTTTGGCTGCTGGTCAGCAATAAAATAAAAGTAACTATAAAACAGTGGAAACTAGGCATATGAAAGACCTTATACTTCACATATATAAATCAGCATAGCTCCATTAAATTCCTCCTTAACAATCCCAAATGCCAGCATGAACATCAGTCAGAATCTAACTTGCACAGCCCTCCCAGGCATTCAGGAAACCATGTGGCAATAGCATTAGTTCACTCTTAGTAACCTTCTTGTGCTGGAGAAATAGCTGGGAAAAAGTGAAAAGGCAACTGCTGGAAAGAACTGATAGAACGTTCACTTACTCAGATTTAGAAACTTGATTGGGGTAGAACAGTTCTTGTGCACTAAAGAACCATTATGCTTGGGAAGCTGGAAGGGGGAAAGACAGGCAAACAAAAAAAAAAAATAGAGACATTTTTTCTTGACTTTTCTTCCTCTTTTTTGAATTCCACAAGCTTGCAAAAGCAAAGGCCAGGTTTTTGATGTAGAGCCAGATAGACAATCTTTTTAACCAGAACCAGCATCCACCATAATGAAAAAACATCCAGCAGAACCCTGTATCTTGTCATTTTCAATAATCCTGCTACATCCTACCAGGATTATTTTTTCCTAGGCCATAAATTTGTTCTCACCCAGTAACCCACCACCTGCTGATCCCCACTTTTTCTGAAGCCTGTCACAGACAGATTAAGTTACAATTTCTTTTCCCTATTCCATGAAACAGAAGTACTATTTCCCCCCTGCACAATGCATTTCTCATTCACTCTGAGAAGCTACTGAGACATCTGGTACCTCACTGAGATGTTTATTTTAGACTTTTATTCAGCAGATAAGAGCAGTGTAGCAAAGGAGATGAATATAGGAGATAAAGCTGAGAACACACTAAAACAAAACAACAGAGCATCTGAGTATAACATGCTCCTCTGTGCTGGAAAACACAGATCAGGTGTGTTAGATTTAGGCTTGCTTGACTTCAAATGAATTTCTGCAATAACATCAGGTCCTTATATTGACATTTCCTAGTGTTTGAGAGGCTATTCACACTTTGTACACTAGGCATAACCAGCATCCTTCTTTCTTTCACCCCAGAGCTGGTTACTCATTTGAGAACCAAGGTGAGCCAGTGTAGCCAGCGTCAACTTATCACCCTTAAAAGTTACTGAACAAGGACTGCAACACCAAAATAATTCCAGGCTGCTTATTCTATTTGGAACTGACTGAAGTGACTGCAGCCACCACCTGTATTCCAAGAAATCACTGCTGCTCTGTACTGTGTCTTTTTATCAGCCATCTAATGCTTAATAGGCTGGCCGTGTAGGTTGGCCCTATTGTATCGTTTTCTATAAATACAATAGTTTATGTTGGAAGAGACCCTGAAGACAAACATCTTCCTCAAAGCAGAACTAACTTCAGTGTTAGACTGGAACTATATCTGTTACAGGCCTTAGTGCAGGTGGGTTAAGAGCAGCTCCAAGGATGGTGGTTGAACAGCCTGTAGGCTCTGCCCCAGTGTTTGACCACCCTCACTGTAAAAAACAAACATTTCTTATGGCCATCCTTGAGAAACACTCTAGTGACAATAAGACCTAAAGAAGAGCAACAAACTATGTCAAAAGTTTTGAATAATTTTGTGATATATAGTAAAGACACTGCTTGTAAGTGGTGGCAGTAGAATGATCCCAGGGTTAGTTTGTGCTTGCCCTGCTGTCACTGAGCACAAACACAGGAATTGTGGCAAATTCATGCTTAAGTGTTCTCTGAACAGCACTAATGTGGGGTCACCATTCTGCCATTCTCAGCTGGGCCATCCCACACTTATCTTCAATGCAGTTACAACTCAAAATATTCTTGCTATAGTTTCACCATTAAGCTTCTACAGTTTTCCATATTTTAGAAATTGTTTTCCCTCTTCCGGACATGGGCATACGTTAACTTTCCTCAGGCAGCAGGCAAAAACTGGATACCATTGATATGTTTATAATTTAACCTTACACCAACAAGAAAAAGCAAATTAACTATTTGAAAGAGCAGTTATTTGATACAACTTGATTTGGTTGTGTTTATTTCCAAAGAATGCCTTGAGTAGGGTTGATCCAAACCAGTGACAAGCACTGCTTTCTGCTGTATACCCAAACTAAGTCTAAATTAACAAACTCTTTCAGTTTGTAATCAGGTTATAAAAATAAAGTGTGTCAAACAGAAACCAACCTGTTTGTTTTGTAGAGTAATGCATGTGCTCTATCCAGACCTTAATTAGACCACATAGTAAGAGACTTTTATAGATGGATTTTTATAGACACTTTTCCAGACATGCTGTGCTCTTGATATTCCTCCCCCAAGTCCCAATCCACACCTTGCTAAATAACTTTTATAGGCCTAATTAAACAGACTGGTGATTCAGTAGTATTCCTATTAAAACCACAGTACCTGGGCACTGGCATTCTTACTACAGCATCCTTCTTTCTTTCAAGTAGGATTCCATAAAAAGAGCTGCTGGTAAGATTTCAGAGCATTTCTATCTTGCATAATCTGATGACATCTTAAACCACCACACCTAGTTCTGTGTGAGCTGGATTATCAGCACAGCACCAAAGAACACCATTAACTCTCCTGCCAGGAGCACTGTGGCAGCAGCAGCAGCGGCGTGGCTCTGCACCAAGGTAATTACGTGCCTTTCTGCTACACTCCTCCTCCTTCTGGAACTAGGAGAGAGCAAGTATTATTCATCAGAGACACCCCCTGAGATCATTTATGTCTAATATCATTGAAAGACAAGATAAACCTCCATCATTGAAATGTTGTCTAGAATTTAGTAGGCATCTATAAAAATTACCCTCCAAAATAGAAGAATTCAATTGAGAATGTTTTATTTCATTTTATTCTACTATTATTAAATTTAAGGAACTATTCCATAGAAGGCATGCAGGCCCATAAAAGTTGATAACAGAGCTCCTCTTATTGGAATTGAGGCCACAATTCCCTAAGATGACTCAGAAATCTCAGAGGCTGGTTATGATACTCTATTTAGCTCCACAGGCATTTCCCATGAAGAATGAAATGTTGGAAAGCCCTCAGAAATTATTACAAAAAGCTGTTCATGCCCCAGGATTACCACTTTTCTAAGAACTCCCTTCAGTTGCAAATATGCCTCTCACATGAGAGTGCATGTCTGCTGAGCACTGCACTGGCACTGTCCAGGTCACACTGGGGCTCCTGGAAGAGGAGAGGTGGCTGCTGTCAGTGAGTGCTGGTCAGGCCTTCCATCAGCAGGGAACCTTGGGAATGCACATGGTTGTCACATTCATATTTTCTGAAAAATCCCTTCGCCCAGGATTTTTCTCCTGGGAAGCTGAGAAGCCTGAGAGAAAAAGGAAAACAATTATTATCTCATTGTTTCTCCTGTGTTTTGCTGCTTTGGAATGTGTTTGGAGATTGTTTACCCACAGGTGATTGTTTCACTGGTTTCTGGTGTGAGCTGTTTTGACTCAATTGCCAATCAGTGCCAAGCTGTGTCAGGACTCTGGAGAGAGTCATAAGTTTTCGTCATTATCTCTCTAACATTCTGTAAGTATCCTTTCTGTATTCTTTAGTATAGTATAGTATTCTTTAATATAATATAGTATCATAAAATAATAAATTAACCTTCTGAGAACATGGAGTCAGATTCATCATTCCTTCCTTCATTGGGGCACCCCACAAATACAATACACAGTAATGCTGACCCTATTCCCAAGCTGTTAGTACACTTCCCACAAGGGGATTTCTCTGAGCTCTGTAAAAAAATACAAAGTTATATGCCAGATTTTATTCTCTGTTATATATGGTTGTTTTAATGTTCATATGTGTCATTTTCTTACTACTTTAATAGAATTATTTTAATGCAATGAGAAACTGAAGAAGGCTTCCTTTCATGCTTCCAGCAACATCTTTAAATACATTGCTCATCATCATCATACTTATCCCTGTAATAAGCTTTTCCTGCATCAATTTTATCATTTTTTTATACCAGAAGTTGAAATAGTTTGAATAAAATAAAATATTCTCATCCAAAGCTACTTCTATATTTAAAAAGGGAATCTTGCAATTCTAATTTTACTTAAAAAATACTTGCTTTACAGTGGATGAAACAGCAGTGTATTTCTTCACAACCTTTCTGGATATAGCTGATAGATGTTGCAGTTTAGAAATTATATGGCACTAAGAAAAAAAAAAGTTGAAGATGATGTTTGACATTAGTCACCCTGAAATGCCCTATTCCCTAATATTGAGCCAAGAAATAAATATGCTTAGAAATATACAAATCTCCTGCAAAATCCAATGCAAATTCACAGTTAGCAACCAACATTAGAGGGTGGTCTGCAACAGCCCCAAGATCATGAAACAGCCTCTCTGTTACAGTTCTATGAGACAGCTCCAGCCAACACAGGGTTAAGCACTGTGGCAGCAAAGCACTTCCTATACCTGGGCAATCTTGCCACTAAAGTAACAATTCCTCTTGTTTCCACTCTGCTTATAGGGAACCAGCAGGCCTTTTGCTCATGATTATTTACTTCTTTGATCTTCCTCCCCTTGAACCTCCCTGCACTTCCTTTTACAAGCCCTCCAGCTCTCTGGCCAAGGTGTGCATATCAACACCATCTGCCTGCAGGCAAGGAAACACTGCTCCACTGAACACAAGCCTGCTGTGCTAGCCATGACCCACTGACATGGTCTCCAGCTCAGCACTTCACAAGAAATCTACTCCAACACCATCACTTACATTTCCTCACAGAAGTGGAGAAGGAAAAAGCCTAAGCCCTCCACGGGATCTATCAAGGTAGGGAATGCACGTCTCACATTTTATGAACAGCGGATTCCAGGCTCAATTATGTGTTGCTACCATGAGCTCTGCCTGCCAAGCCAAGCTCTGTTTCTGATAAGCAGGCAGCAATACAATGCAAGGACAAACTACAGGTCTTCTGAGCTGCTTTTTCAGTCCTGCTCTTTGCACAGCACACCCATCATGGAAAAGGCTGTGCATTTCAGGAAGGCTGTTGGCAGGCCTTGTCTGCTGTTACTATGTTCTACCAAAACATTTAGCCAACTGAGCAATAATAACCTCTATTTATCATCTCCACAACCGGTGAGCAATTCCTGCTTTACAGCTGTAGATTTATGACAAAGTAATATTAGAAGCAGCATTCTTAAGCCAGAGCCTGTGCTTTGTTAGTTGATTTCCACAAGCACATATTTTTGTGTCTAAATCTTGTAGGCAAGACACACAAATTAAATTTAAGGAAACTGTATGTATGTATCTCCTAGTTCTTGGAATTGAAATCATATTAGCACTGCATGCAATGCTAAATGAAAACTCACTGTGAGCCTTTTGAGTGCAGCTCTTTCTTCAGCTGGCTACCTTTGGCTGAGCAGCTCCAGCTTATGTTCAGAAACTACCCTTCATTAAGCTGCTTTCACTAATTAACCAATTATAACATTGGTTGATGTGTCATACCTGTTCAAGTCAAGTTCATCTCCATCCAGGGATGCACTCATCAAACCCACACACACAGGGGCCAAGTCACAGGGACTTGTCTGGTCTCAGGAGCCCAAAGGGTCCAAGGCTGAAGCCTGGAGAACACATTGTGCCCAGGCCAGGTGTGTTTCCACCCCAGAGACTGCACAGGGGGTGTGTCTGCACCCAGCCCTCAGCCTGAGGCTGCTGGGTGAATGCTCTGAATGAAATGCATTTCCATCAGAAGATGACATTTGTTAAGAAAAACAAACCTAAATATTACAGAGACAACTTGCAATATGCTGGCTCAATAAAAATCTTGAGCACTGTGGTTTTTAAAGAAAAACAATAGATTCAGGGTTTTGCTCCTCTATGCCAAATTGTCCATGACACAGGAGCATGCTGCACTTGGGCACTGGCTTGGTGTGATTCCAGTCAATAAATTTTGCAGAGCAAAGGTCAGCACAGGACTCAAAATTAATCTCCTGCTCAAATATACCCATAAATGTTCCTCTGCCTGTACATACGTAAGAGTAAGCAAAGTAGGACAGAAAATTCCAGACCAGTAAAAAAGCTAACTACACAAGTTGGGTTCCTGAAATCTGATAACCACTAGAAATGCAAATAAACTTCCTCAACCTTAGAATTTTCAAATAAATTGTGTTTAAATTTGCCATTTGTATTCTTCTAAAGCTAGAAAGCTGATAGTATACATGCTTCATAATGATCCTGAAGAAATATAAACCTGTGCTTAAGATGTGTGAGCCAATGTATCCTAAATTAAAAAAAAAGAACGACATAAAAAGGCTCTACTTTAATAATCCTGAAGACAGATATTACCTTATTACAGTGGACAGAATCAAGCACAACAGACTCCTATAAAAATGCTATAAAAATATACTTTTTATTGCAAGCCTAGTCACTGACAGTGAATTTGAATGCTAGCTATGCATAGGTCATATCAATACATTTTAATGTTTTGTTTTACACTAGATTTCTGTGGTGTTTCAAGTTCTTGCTAATCCTTTAAGCATAAAAACACCAGCAGGCACCAAATTAAATTATCAGGCAACAGGTTTAAAACAAACAAAAGGAAGTACTTTTTCACACAATGAGCAATTTAATTGTTGAATTCCTTGCCACAGGATGTTGTGTGTGCCAAAGTCATAGGCCAGTTAAAAAAAAAAAAAAAAAAAACCAATAAAAAAACAAAAACTAAACACAGAACAAAAAACTAAAAAAACTCCACATAATTTAGACAACAGATTTGCACCAAAGCCTATTATATAAATAAAGCAAATATTATCTGCAGCTCTGGAATTGCCAAAACCACAGGATACAGGAGTGTGGAAGAGTAAAAAGGGAGAAGTGTCATTCCGCTCTTTATTTAGCTTGCTCCCCAAATCCTGCCAAAAGAAACCCCAAAACTCTTAGAGGGTACCACTGGAGGAAGAGTTTATTGGCCCAGCTGGATTTTGGCTAACCTCATATGGCAAGGATCTTTTTCCTACTCACTATCTCTAGTGAGAATGAAGAAAAGTTCCCCTGTAAAAAAGTTCTCCCATCATGTTCTTCAGATAAGACTTTTGACAAAACCTAGCACAAGTTTCTAAACTGGTTTATCTATCTAGCTGCTTTTTTGTGTCTCTGTTATAAGGCAAATGCATCCTAATTTGCAACTGTACAGCCTGTCCTTTTCAGATCAGACAACAATTGGATAATCATAGCTTATTAAAAATACTTGTTTATATTTTCTGCTTCAATTTAAGTATAAACAGGCTGTATCTATAGTCTGGCCACAGGAGCACAACTGCCTGTCCCCTGCAGCTCGTTATGATGCTGAGCTGCAGGACACTGCTGATATAATGCCAGGGATAACTGCTGCCTCCAGCCCTTGCACGTGAATGAGCACCATCCTGTGATGCAGGCACCACACAACCATTGCCACGGGGTGGGATTCACTCCCATTCAGAGAAGGGTTTCTTTGATATCAAGAGAATATCTTGATAAGGAAGAACAGGAATGAAATCTCCCAGTGCAATATTCCCGTATTCCAGAATGTTTCCCTCCTCCAAAGCAGCTCTCCACGTGCCTGCATTGCTGCCACATTTATTGTGGCATTTGGGACCTCAGGATGTGATTGGCTCTCAGCTCATTGGTAATTTTTGCAGCAGCAGATGCTGCCATAATTCTTTTTCATAGCTTCACCTTTCCCATTTTATCTGCAAAGAGGACTGTCAAATTTATCTTCTATTTAGATCATCAGCAATAGAAATCAGATGCTTTTGGAAAAAAAGCCATCTTTTTGAGCTATGTGAAGCTTGAAGATGTTTCAAGCTTGCTTGTTTTATTTTTGTAGCAGAAAACTATGAGTGCACACATGAGCTATAGCAAATCGTGAAGTAGCATAACTCAAATTCTCTGCATTTTGTCCTGTTTTCATTTTTTTGACAGAATTTTCAAAACTAGTAATGTTAAACTGCTAAGACGAAGCTCTCCTTCAGAATTAATGCAAAGTAAACCAAATACATTTGAATTTACTTCCATTTCTAACCTAAATTAAAGCCCCTTTAATTTTGAATGAGGTTTGGGAGAAGGAACTGATATCATTTATGCAATCTACATTTAATTCCAATGGATTAAGTTTCAGTTTAACTTTCCTAATGCACACATATCAAGAGGTCATGGTTGCTTTTGAAAAAATAATGTACTTTAACAGGTACATTGAATAACACAGTAGATTTCTCCTTAGATTGTTTTTGCAGAAATAATCTATGCTACAAAATACATTTAATCTGCTACTGAAACAGAAAACTGGGACATTAGTTTACAGCCTTTTTGTCAGAGACAGGTACTTCAAAATTATGCAACAGCTTATCAAAACCAATCATCTAATTTTTATCTAACAAAAGGTTGGTGAAAAATAAGTGGGAAGAAGCTAATTAGAGCCAGGAAGGTCTGAATGGAAGAAATTCTTCACAGAAATGTTGAATAAAAGCTGGAGGATTTTTTGAGAGGGCTGTTGCTAACTCTACTGACTTTATCAGCATGATGCATTGTGTGATCCACAGCCATGAAGAACCTCTAGCTGAACAAACATTTGAACAAGTTATTTGTTTCTGAAACAGTTCTAGGTTACATTAGAGTAGGGAAATATATCTATTGTATGAGGTAGAGTAAAGCATCTTCACTTATTTTCACATTTAACTAAGTTTTCTATTAATGTGCTGAAACACCCAAAATATTGGCACTTCTGGGGCTGATATGGTTGCTAGGTGTTCCTGTTTGTAGGTGAGAAGGAATTCTACTTGTAAGAGAAGATCAAATCCTTAGGGAGTGGGGACACACTGGAGATAAAATGAAAAGAGATTGCATAAATAAATATGTAATAATTCATGTGCTTGAAAGCTAACACAAGAAAAGCCTAGGTTAGGAAGAGCATGCTATGAGGAACAATGAGCCACAACAGTTTAACCAAGCTCAAACAAGGCTGTTTTAGATTGTTTATCCCCAGTCTGCTGCTTTGTTCAAATCTTTAGCATATGGGATTGCAAACCAACCAAGTTGGGTGTAATTTACTTCTGATTCACTTGCCCAAGCCATGCCTGCCTTCCAGGGAAAATTTTGCCTGCATTTAAAACACTGATTCATGACTCATTCAAACATTTCACTGATTCGGTGACTTCTCTTGTGTGAAGAGCATTAAGTGATACAATTGGGATTTAGATAGTTTTGGGTCAAACCAAGAAAACCTCAGGAATACAATTTTAACTGCATTTTCTGTCCACAATGAATGAATGGATTCTGCATTCCCTCTTCTCAGCACAGCTAAGAAGAGAATATTACAAGTTTTAAAAACTTGCCAATGAATGATGGTGTCTATATCCCCAGAGGAAAATTATCATCTAGTCCACATGTTGCAAACTATATGGGCATTTTTAAAGCCAGATGGACTTGCTGTGATTTAAAACAGTAGAAGTCTTTCAAGAAGAGGCTATAACTCATCCAAAGACACATTCAGGGTACGATTTGAACTTTCCTAAAACTGTAAGCAAGAAGATTAACAGAGAGTTTAAATGAAAAACCAACAACAAAACAACAACTACAAAAACAAACTTGAAGGAAGAGCAGTGTATCCAAGTAACACATCAACAAGTTAATGAGATTCTGATTAACAGTCAGACATGAGGCACCATCACACAGATCTAATGGAAGTTCACAGACTGGAGATAATTTCATCAACTTGTGACCTCAAGAAATTGTCCAGCCTGTCAGCTGCTAGAGCACTGCCTTTGTAGTCTAATCTAAACAACCTCAGGTTGTCTCTCCTGGACTTGTCTGTATCTGTGGTGACACATTTGGAAGATCAGAGGTCAATCAGTTCACTTGGGGGGCATAAAGTAAAGATAATAAAATTCATTGGAGCCAAACAAATCTGAAATACAGTGAAATCTGAAAGATGTTTTGTTAAAAAAAAGTAGGAAAAATAAGACTATCCTATTCTTCTGGATTTCAATATTTTGATATTTCAATATTTTGATATTTCAATATTTTGATTTCAATATTTCAGTAATAGCAAATGGTATTATTACCTCATTTCTGCCAGCCAGCTGATCCCCAGCACTACAGTTTTGAGCAAAAACAGCAAGAGGAGAATCTGTACAAATGAGTTCATGTTTCTGTAAATGTGCATACAGCCAAGATCCTCAGGATAGACAAAGGCCTATTTTTAGTTGGTTTTCTTAATAAGGACAAAATCTGAAGAGTTTTCCCACTTACCTGCAGTCTGCAGGGTCTGTAATTGCTTGTCAGCTCTTGCAGATGTGACCTCCTTAGCAGGGTTTGGTTCACCATAGTGCCTGAATGCTGTCAGTGTCAGACATTCCAGCTGATTTTTAGGGGTCCTATGAATGTCAGCCTCTCAGGGAGGGACATGAGAAAAAGAAAAATCTCACACATGAATCTTGTAGGACACAAAAATCCTCCAAAAATTCTTCAATACCAGGACAAAACACTTAAAAGACTTTCTGTATTTAAGTGGCAGCTACAGCACAGCTTGCTCACATGGTTGAATGTAGAGTCTGCAACATTTTACAATGTACACATCTTTCAGTCATGTTTTATATGTATGTTATTATTATAGTTTAAACACTGCATGTGAATTTGGCATCCATTAAGATGAACAGAGCATTAAAGAGGCTGGAACCCACTGGTCTTTGGGGAAGCAGCTCTTTATGACACTCCTCTGCAAATGGCCAACTATTGCATTATGGAGCCTTTCTTGAATTCCTGCCAGTGACACTGGATCCTGTAATGGCTTTGTAATGAGGCTAAAATCATCACCTCCAAACTAAATGGGGAGAAGACAAAGGAACTGGGACATGGTGAGAGGAAACAGAGTGAGGACAATGTCATTTAGAAGGTCAGAAGACTGTGCTGTCACAGTGAACAGCAAAAACCCCCCTCATGCTAAACTACTGAGAAGGGCCTTGGGAAGAGCAGAACTACAGCACCAGGAATGCAGAGGGAACACAGTCTGCCCCTCCATTCAGAGCATGCTTTCCAAAAAACAGCTGTCAGAAAAGGTTAGGAGGGAAAAATTGTTTACATTATAGTTATGATGATGATTATGGTTCACCTAGTTCACAATCACACTCTTCAAACAGGAAAAGAGAACTTCTAAGAAGAAAGAATTTTTCAGCAAATCTAAGCTCAATGATGGGTGTCAAACATAGTCTTCAGGAGCAGTTTTGTTGCTATAAGACATGTTTTCTGCTAATATTGTATCCGTCTGTTAGAATTTGCACAAAACCAGCCTTTTCTTTGTTAAGAACCATTTTTTCCAGCTGCTTTCTATTGCATCTGAGGTTATGATCTTCTGTTCCCATCCTTATGCTCAGGAGACTGTACAGAGGAGAGGGTAAAGTTTTCATGCAGCAAGAGAGTTTAAATCTCTTCTCACAGGAAATACCTATTTTTTTTTTCAAGAACCATAAACTAGAACTAGATTAAAAAGCAGGATGAAGACATTCATCACAAACATGTACAATGGTGGTCAACAGTCACTGGAGACAAAGCCACAGAGAAATCATAATGGAAAGAAATATTGTATACTGACAAAAAATCATTGCACAGGAATGTAGGGGTGCTAGTGTAGGGAAGAAAAAGAATTTGAAAAAGAGCATAATTGCTAAAGTCTTGTTCCCACTTGTGCCACTGTTTTTGTGGATGGCTGTTTGCAAGTTTTNACTGTTTTTGTGGATGGCTGTTTGCAAGTTTTTAACCCCTCTCCACATCTCTAGTCCCTGGTTTGTGCAGGGTGGAGACAATGCTGACTGCCCTGGCATTGCACTGGGATCTGTGCAATATCACATTTAAGCACTTCCTCTTACTTCCAACTTTTCTCATATCATCATTCTCTACAAAAAGTCACCTCAAACAGTTTTATTTGGGAAAAAAAAAGAGCAACTGTTTCAAGTGATTACATTTATAATTT
>VYZP01067347.1:0-23609 GCA_013400635.1 Hypocryptadius cinnamomeus
TAATAAAAGATGATAAACCCTTTTAAGACAGGCTATCTTCATGGGTTTAGTGTATATGAACTGCTTTGGATCATGTTCACCCTGGAGCAGCACACAGTCATCATATCGAGTCTGAAACCATTACAGAAAAGAACCATTCCAAATTCCCACACTTCAAACTCCTTCATAAAAGAGTACATAAAACTATCAGATTTGCCTCAGCTATTATTTCATGTTGTGCACGCTTCATGCTTTTTTTCAATCTGCCCCTCTAATTAAAGAAATTACATTATCATGACTGTGAAGAACTTTTCCCACTTCAGCCAGATACAGCAAATGACTGGGCAAGCAACAGTGCTAGAATTCCACAGGCTGACTTCCCCAGGAGCCAGATATGCTTCAAGGACAGCAGAGTCCTCATGTGGGAGCCCTTTGTCTTTGAGCCTGTGACTATTGTGCCAGCTCTCCTCACGCTGAACACTTGAAAAGCCCTCCTGGATTTCACACATCACAGTAACACCATCAGGAACAACTTCAAGCAGCTCTGCTGTAGACCAAGAACATTCCTATTAAGAAAGAAGTTTGCCAGCACACTCTGTGAGCACTTCAGTGGGCTGGTGAATAGAGGAGCTGAGCTGGGACTGACAATGAGGTGTCCAGCTCTGCTGGCTGCTCTTCCACCTCAGTGCTGCAAGCAGTGACAGGAATGTTCGTGAGGCTTCAGCTCTTGGCAAGCTCCTTCCTGCCTGCAAATTGCACCATAAGCAATTCTCGCTTGTGCCTTCCTGCAAAGAGTCATCTAACAGCGCTGCCTCCAGATGTTCCAATCAGTGTTTTCAATTTGCTCCTGCTCATAAACCAAACGTGTCTCAGGGATGACTCCTACATCCCCTATATGCTTTTACATATGACCTACTCCACACAGATTCCTATTGCGTGAGGAATGCTTTGCCAAGGAGGTTACTCTCAACATCAGAAATTAAAAAACAGGATTCCAGGCCAATTTTGAACAACCTCTACCATAAAAAACTCCATTTCCTAATTATTTTTTTATACACAGAGTGCTGAGAAAGCCTCAAAAGCAGGTTTCCCAGGACAGCATGCTGCTAATTGGTTGCATTTTTGTTTTAGCAAGTCATCATGTTTTTTTCTCCACTGAGAAGTTGGGCCAGTTCTGTCTCCTGTGCTGTCCCGAGGCTTTGGTGCAAAGAAAGCTCCCCAGGTGAACCACCTGCCTTTTCCAGCCCAGACAATGATTAAACACAATCTATTTTACACAGATTTCTTCCCTAAGTAAAATCAGTATTTGTAGGTTTTAATTAAGAATGTCCAGTTTCACAGGAGGCATTACAGAACTCATGACAGCTTGTGATAGAGACCGAAAGTAGGAGATAAACAAAAATAAGAGATGAATTTGACTTTTCCTGAACTTGACAGCACCCTGACTTGTTTGAGAATGAATCTGTTCTCTAATTAAGGCTTGGGGATGCTCTGGGAAGATGGATTTTCCCAGAATCTTTGCTGACTAACAGAGACTAACCTCATCCCTCAGCTTTGACATGACACAAATTCTTGATGAGCTTTCCTGGCATGCTCTGCCTTGTGCCAGACACATCTGACTGTGCAAGTGATGCTGGCTGCACACTGATGGACTCATTACTAGGCACTGAGGTAGCAGGGGAAGATTAGAGGCTCCAGGATGTGCCACTGGCATTTAGAAACCAACTCCCAGTCCAGAAAAACAAAGGGGACGGGACTGCATCCAGCCCAGCTGGGGAGCAGAGAGAGAACAAATTCATTGTGTAAGAAATAATAATTTTCAGAAGCAGATCCTGTGTGCTAGGATCAAAGGGGCTGGTAAATTAAGGCCACTCCATAGCAGTGGAATAAATTAAGTGTCATAGTGCAATGATATTTATGAACCTTCCTGTGGCAGAAGATCTCTCTACATCCCAAAACCTGAATCCAAATAATTCAGAATTAATATTAATCATTCTTTTTCAGAGCTACTGTTATGCTGCTGCAGGATTTTGGCACATATATCAACAATCCTATTTCATCTGCATGGCCACAGACCTCTTACTGGGACAAAGACCAGTCATGTTTTTGGGTACTGGGCAAGTTACAGCTTTCAGTAACACCCACAGTCACCTCTGATGACAATTCTGAGCTTTCTACACCTGAGATGAAGACAAAGACAGGTTTATTCATGTGGGAAGTCTCACTGATTTTTGCCTAGACATTTAAACCCTCAGCTTCTTCAGGCTGAGAAGCCAGAGACAGCCCATAATGGCTATTGTTCTTTTAGGAATAGGTGGAACATTGCTCCTGAAAGTGAGGTCAGAAGTGAGATATCTCTCTCAAGTTTCAGAAATAATTCCTACCTCAGCACTGCTCAGCCCTACAGGGCTGAATCCATATATCCTGATAAACTGCTGAGATTGCCAAGGATTTCATGCAGTCAAGCAAAACACTACCAGGGATGCAGTTGCTACAAATACTCCATAGTTTTTGGCTTTTCATTCTGAACTGGGATTTTTTCCTCCTTCAAACTCTAACAGTTCAACACCAGGTACAACCTCACGTGAATCTAATTATCACAAAAAGAAAATCAAGCTCATTATTTAAAACAAGCTGCCAGGTCCCCCTTTTCCCCCACCTTTCCTAAACAGGTTTTCTTCCACCAAGGCATTGCCTGGAAACATGACCAACTTTTGAGGGCTTTGTATATTATTAGGGATATGAACACTGACTAAAGAGAAGAGAATAAAGCAATAAAATATTGAGCCAACTTATGAGCCTTACATGACTCAACTTCATTGGCACTGTCCCTGAGTTTTCTTCACTTGAAGGATGAATTGTATTCACTTTCTCTCACTTCAGTTAATATAAATGGAAGAAGGATAAAAAGTTGAATTAACAAGTTATTCCAACAGCCTTTGAACTGAAAGGGTGGAAAAATGAAGTCTCATTTTCTTTCATGTGCTTGAATCAGAGTTGCTACCGAGGAACACTGATACTGGCAAACTTGCATATTGTGGTTTTATTCCATCAACTCCACACACACATTCTGGACACTCTTGTTCAGTATTTTCTGTGTGCAAATCCAGAGATATGGCACAAATGTTGAAGTACCAGTAGAGCCTGGTCCCAGGGACCACAGCAGTAAAGATGTGCTAAGACAAAGCAGTATCATAAACCAGTAGCTCAGTTTGTTCAGTCTCACCTTCCTATCACATGCATTTATGAGATTTGGTAGTAGAACACCAGGGAGAAAAATGAAATGCCTCCTACTCCACAAAATATTTAAACCAACTACATTTTGGGAAGGAAGCACTACATATCTGGTGTTACCTTGGGAAATTCCAGCTAAACCATAAGGCTCCCAAGTGCCACACACTTGAAGCACTTGAGGAATGGGATGCCATCTTTTCTTCCAACAGATTTCAGAAGCAGCTTGTATTTGATGAACAGATGTCTATTTTCTCTCACTTTCAGCCCTGCAATTTTGATTCCTGTTACACAGCTGCCACCTTTAATTCATTACTTGTACCTGACAGAGCTGCTCTGAGGTCAGTGATGCATTGACTATGGTTCTGCCAACTTGTCCAGCAGCAAACCAGGAGCTGGCCATGCCTTTTTCCTGTCATGGGAAGCTAAAGGAAGGGGAACTTGAAATGGGCTGCAGTTGGTATTGATTTTCAGAGTCAAGCTGAGAGGACACAAGACCTCTTTCTCACCAATTCACTACATGCAGAGTGTGTAAAACCATGCAGATGCAAGATGAAATAATTATAAACTGATCCTTGGTAAGTTTAGGCTGGAAATTAGGAAATGTGAAATTATTCAAGA
This sequence comes from Hypocryptadius cinnamomeus, assembly GCA_013400635.1. Classification (NCBI taxonomy): domain Eukaryota; kingdom Metazoa; phylum Chordata; class Aves; order Passeriformes; family Zosteropidae; genus Hypocryptadius; species Hypocryptadius cinnamomeus. The sequence continues at coordinate 3,832 of VYZP01067347.1, forward strand.
CATGAAATTTTGTGTTGAACTTTCACAACGTTTCATCAGAGTTCAGAGGACAAAAAAGACAGCCAGTTCAGGTACAGGTAAAAATATAATAATCTTCTAATAAAAATATTCTGAGGGTCTTCCGCAGAGTTTAGCATTTTTATTAATCCCTTTGCTACTAAATGGAATAGCGGTAAGGGTATTTTATCAAGCTGATCATTACAGGACTTGTATATCTAACAGACAAAAAAAATCACATGAAGAAATTGTATTTTGGTGAGTAACTCAGATGTAAATACTACGTTTCTCAAGGAGCATTGCCTTTCCATTCCAAAAGAGCCCCGATTCTCCAGCGCGGTGACGAAGCAAGGTGACGGTGATTTACCTCTATCCGTGCTGCCCGAGTGCCGCCTTGTGGGCACTCCCTGCAAGTGCACCCCCATCGGCTCTACGGCCTCGCACTAAACAGCCAGGGCGGAAAGAAAACACCCAATTCCGCCCTTTTCTTGTCTTCTTGAGAAAAAACGGCACTGTGAGTTTTCACGGGGAAGGTGGGAGTCCCTCCGAGACCTTAGATCAACTTTCACACCCGTGACCTCAGCTGTAGTGTCCAGCTTTCAGCCCTATGACATGAAAGCTCATGCTCACCTCACTGTTTGTTCTCCTTATGGCATCAAAGCCAGATTATGTACTCGGTCAGGACGAGCTGCTGCACATTTTGACACAAAGTCTTTGCTACGTCTCCTCAGCAAACCAAAGAGCCTGCACACAGAATCTGCGAACTAAAACTCTCCTTGTGTTTAGCAGGACTGACCCAGGACTTGCCCACAGTGACCCTACCTTTGCCTTTTCTGTGACTCTGAACAGCTGTGATGTCTACACACAAATCACACACTTCTTTTTCTTCTTTTACAAGACTGAATGCCCAAGAACAGAAATTACATCATTTGTACGCTGCATTGCAAATAAAAATATTTACATCACTGCCCGTATTTGCTTCTTAGCCCCCTCTTCTTTAGCTTTTATATAATTTTAGATTATCAACAATACTTACCAAATACAAAACATCCTCGGCTGTGCTTTCTAGAGGTGAACTCAAATCTCCTACAGGAAACTAAATAATCGTGAAAAGCATATAAGAGGTGCAACCAAAGAAGACTCACTTAGAAATAGTGGATTTCTTTCACAGCAATGTACTCCTACAAGAGTATTAGGTGCTTATTCTGACAAGAATAATTTGCAGACTTTAATCATCTATTTATTTATTTTCATCTCAATAATGGCAGAACACTGACATCTTCAGGTGGAAGAGCTATTGAAGTACATGAATCATAGGACAGGCTGAGTATAAACCATTCAAATATGAAATAATTATTGAAACAGATTTTCCTTCCAAGATTTACTAATTCGGCTCTTTTCTCTTTGAAAGAATGACGCCTGGCTCCAGAGACAGTTACAAAATGTTAGCACAGGCATGAAAAGACCTGCAGCCTTCTCAATCTGTGATTTCAGTAATGCTTGCGAGACGTCAAAAGATATGAGGGTTCCTCACAAAATATCCTAGTAAGTGTCAATAAAGTCAATTCTTTGAGACCTTTCCATGGGAAAGCCAACAATTTCTAATCAATTTATAGTCTTGATACAAGGGAGCAAAACACAGCTTTCTTTTAGTTCCTCTATTTGTTTCTAGCAGCCCTTTTGCATCACATGCACTCTCAATATTTGGATTAATTTGACTCAAGGCAAGTAAACAGGTTAATGATGAATTGACCATCATGACAGAAAGTACTGAAATTTTGTGCTCCTCTTGATAACTCACTATATCCAAGGAACAGTTAATCTACTTTTGGCACTTCTCAGCACACGGATACTCAACTGTCATTTCGGGCAGATGTTGTTAAAGAAAATAGATTTTTCCTAATAAGGGCTTTTGGTGAATTTTATTCTGGATTTGAAGGCCATAATTTTCTAGGATAGTGAGTGATGGTTCTCAGATGTCCCAGTAACAGCTGATTCAAGCAATGCTAATCTATTTGAGAAATTAACTTACCATGTGAAAGCCTCTTATAAAGTCCTTCTAATTTTAAACATTTTACTATTTCATCTGTTTATCTCCAAGTCAAAATTCTAGCACAAAAAATTTTCATTAAAAAACTCATGGAGCAAGTACTCATTTCTTTGAATAAAACCACCCCAAACCCAAACACAGGAACAAAAGGACACAGATATTGCAGCTGCCTGGTTAAACAGAACACTGTTAGTGAGCAGTTCTGTTAAATATTCTCCCCATCTGGAATCAGGTCAGCTGAAACTATATTTTTGCTCATCACGAATGAGAGAAAGGAATAAAGCAGCAGAAGATTCTTTTTAAAAAGCTTTACTTGTAACCAGTGCCCCTTCTGTAAAATTAAGGAGTTGAAATAGTCATGTTAAAGACCGAGAGGGAACTTCACTATAAACATTCCTGATCCTCTATGCAAAGCAGCAGCTCCTACTGCTGGGCATTCTGCACCAAGGAATCCTTCTTAAGCCCCAAGGCTGCAAGAAACACTGGCACGTTATTAAATGACACCTGCACTTAGATCAGAATGGCTACTATGAATTGCAACTTGACCAAAATCAGGTATTTACTGACAAGATAGTACACCTTAGTCATATGTGAAGATGGATTTCAAACACCAGTGCAGGTCATCTAGCATCCAAACTCCTGGATAATCACTACATCAAGGAAAATTATTACCTATGTGCTCACACACTTCCTTAATTAGAAAATAAACTGAAAGTACGTGTAAACCCATGAACTATAAAAGCCAGGTTTCCACAAGAGGACTCTTGTGTAAAAACAAAGCCTTCGAGCACCTATGGATTTCTTACAGGGACACTCCCGTGCATGCCGGCCCAGCGCTGCAGGAGCACGGGACAGCAAGGAATGACCATTTACTGCTTTGGCTCTCTAGAGGTCCTCCACGAGCTGTAAATGCCTTATCCGCAGGTTCTGTAGGTTCCCTGCTGCTGAGCGGCATCGGGACCTTGGATTCTCTAAAGACACCACCCCTCTCTGCTTTCACCCCAACAGCCGCTCACACTGCATTTAAATCAGTGGCAGCTCTAAGAATACGGTGGCGGTGACTGTCACAGGCATGTCCCAAACTAGCAGTTGTCACTGCAGAGGAGTTAATTAAGCCTCAATAGTGAGAGGTGCTTTATGGCCCTGCCATGCATCTTCATTTTTGGCAATGACAGCACAAAGCAGCCTCTGCTTGCATCAGCCTGAAAGCACAACTCAGAGCCAGGGTGCCCGTGGAAAACACTGAATGCAGATTGTGATGCTACCTTACATTTACTGAGAGAGGAGAAAGACATGTTAAAATGAAAGTTTTAATCAATTAATTTCAGCTGGACTACTCAAGAGTACATGCAGAAAAGACAAGGGGTAAAGTGTGCAAGTGTGCAGTAGGGAAGTTGATTCTCCCAATGAAGACTGTAAAGCAGAATATGAGAAATGCCTCCAAGATATCACCAAGTAACTGCACTTATTTGGCTATGAGCAGAAGACAAACCCCTTTTCTGCTACTAAAGCACAAGAACTAGAACAGTACCACAGGCATGCTGCAGCAGCCTTCCTTTCAACTTCCTTGTTGTAGACCTCTTCCCCTGAGTAGAAATAAGCAGAACTGAATCATTATAAATGCAGATCCATTAACTTATGTCTGCTGATTTAAAAAGGCCATATATCCAACAAGATGAGGAGAAAAATTAAATGTGGGAAATCAATGCCTTATGTATATGGACATTCCTGAACAGTACTAATTTAAAGTAGCATTTTCCACTCTAATACTCTGGAGTTCTAACTGAAGTTCTAACCTCAAAGTGCTCTTCCTTCCCCACTGAAAGACTTGCCTCTCTCCCAGCTGCATGGCAGGAGTCCCACTGCAGACCTTTGAGTGCCACTTCTGAGCTGCCATCAGAGCTCCTGTTCAGCAGAACAACACTTCCTGCCTGGGAGTCACGATACAGGATCTCCTCCCTGCCATCTGCTTGAGAAACAGGAATCTTGGAGGAGCACTGAACTCCTCCTTGGTCAGCTGGTGGCCTTTGCATCGGGCCCTGCTTGGTGGGTGGTGGGACAGACCTTGCTGGGCCTGTGTTTGCCAACACTGCTGATAATTGCAGGCTTGGCACCAGGGTAACCCAGCTGGATGATGCTGTCAATTACCCTTATCCTCCATCTCACCTTCCCCACCTCCAGTGCATCACTGGCAATTAGCTGGGAGGTACCTGAAGGCAGGGACCAGCTCTCTCATGCACATGAGCCTGCACACCGGGGTCCAGGGGCCATTTGTGGGTGTCACTGCAACACAAATTATTACCTTGGCTTCTGATAACTCTACAAAACACAGCGCCTGCTTAACAAATGTTAATGAAGTGCTGTTTACTGCATGTCAAAGCATGTTCGTACAAAGAGCTTGACTTTATTTTTTAAAGCAGATAACTATCACATTCTCACAGCTTTTTACTTTCAAGGGATATATCAACTATTTAATGGAGGACTGAAAGTGATAAAATAGTACTCAAATAATAGAAACTACTCCCTAATCTTGTTTTCTTTTCCACTCAATTACTAATATATCCTCCACTGTTACACTAGAAGATTCTAGTCACGAGAACAATTACTACAAGACAGTTCAGTATAATCTAAAATGCCAAAAGCCGTAATGAACATGTCCACAAGGACTCAGTCCTGTGTTGCATCCTTACTACAACATTTCTCCAAGAGCCTAGTCCAGTTTACCTGTGTTAACAGTTCTTCCCTCCATATTTGTGGGTCCCCCTAAAGAACACCACCACAGCACAAAAACAACTCCAGAAACAAAAGCCAGGATTGTTTCCACATCATTCATTCAAGATTTCTTCCCCTTTTCTTTGCCATCTGGCCAACTTCCAGATTGATCAGGAAAATTCGATGAGCTGTGTTTTTCTGAAGCTGTTGTATTGACAAGAGCATCAATACATATTCAAATGAAACTGTAAATATAGAGGTGTTTATAAAACAAATACACCAAGTGTTGACAGAGGCATACAAAGCCACAATTGGAAGATTAGACCCCATAAATGCTGAAGTGTGTGAAGGCCATGTTTTATGTTGTCTTCAACAAGTTTTCCTAATTGGCTGGTCCACACTGCTCTGAGCTGCAGTATTCTGTAACAGATAATTGTGAGTTAACCTACCCTCAACAAATACTGGAAAACCTCTTTTAACTGTCCAACATATTCAGTTGCTACCTAAAAGCAACTCTAAGAATTCTGATCCATTTTCTCTTGTGCTCTCATGAGAGCTTCACTTGCACTCAGAGTTAACCTCAAGGACACACCTCTCTTACCTAATCAGCGTACAAAGGAGCCAGAACCTCATTCTATCCTCCTTTGAAGTTAATCATTCCTACTACTTCTAAGAACAAAACTTGAGTTTACTAGAAGTCTTTTGTTATCCTCAAGTATTTTGACTTGCTCATTTATTTCTGAATTACAGAATACCTAAAACATTCCAAGAAACACATGGTAAGACAGAACCAGTTCCCCTCACAAAGAACCATTTTTTTTCCGTAGCACGAGGGCGTAGAATACTTGTGATGTTGACATTTGTGACTTGGTAAATACCAGAATGTATACTCTGTACCAGACAAGCCTACTCAGCAACGACTCATACGTACCTGACTGCTCACAGGGAGCTGTAAAAGGAGCCATCCCATGTCAGAACTGAAAGCTGACATCAGGGCGGAGCAGCTGAATTGAGATCTTCATGAGTAACCTGACTAATGGGGTTGAACAAAGTTCTGTAAAAAATAATAGTGACATAGGACAATTAGAAGTGATTTTCCATTAATTACAGATGAGGACTTAGATTTTATGGATTGTAATGACTGAAAACAAAGTGCTCTGAAACATTGGCTTACACATGTCAAGCATTTAAACAGTTCTGATAAACTGACCAATCAAAACTTGTATTATTTAAAAGCCTGTCCTCAAGTTGTAGTAAGGAAAACTGTAGTATTTGCAAGAATATAAATATTTCTAGTCCAGAACTTATCCCATGTCTAAAATGGTATAATTGTACCCATTGTCCCAGATAATCTGGCAAAATGCACCTTCATGTATTAAAGGAACACAAAGATTTCTATGTTTGTTTCTTCTCTGTGAAATCAGTAAGCAGAGAAAGCAGTAAAGCTACTAAATCAACAATTTTTGTTATAACTCCAAAAGTCACATCTGAGGAGTGCCTGTGCATGTGAGACAACACTCACATGCTCTTGTACGTAAGGCAGAGTTGTACTTAAACATAAACCTCAGACATCTGTGGATTTGGTTGAAGCATGTTCTTCAATACTGTGTAAACTGGCATGCATTCAACAGTGTTACTAGAGATTAATATGATAGTCATACATTCCTCTTTCTGGAAATACAGGAAAAGGTATTCAAAACAAGCACTTAAATATATGAAAAGGAAAACACTAGATAAAACCAGTTTCCACCTGTTTTCAGCATTGTTCATTAACAGTTCAGGATCTAATCTGCCCTGGCCAGTGGTGGGTTCAGGAATGACTATTCCCTGACATACGGCTGCAGGCCAGAACCTTTCCTCCTACATAAAATGCTTTTGGAATGGTTTATTACCAGTTTTGTAACAATCATGTGGGTCGTGCTACTGCATTGGGTCCTTCTACCCATCTCCCATGTGTACATAAATCAGCCTTTATTCATGGGTGGACACAGGGCTGCCCCCATTGCCCCAGGCTGCTCCATGACACACGGCCTTCTGCTCTGACATCTGCAAACACACAAGATCTTCTGATACCTCACCCATGACTTGTTGGTCTGCATCACCTGAGCACACCCATGGAGCACGTACACATTTCTGGCACTTCCAGCAGCTTTCTGGAAGAGGAAAAAACATCCAGGTTAAATGTGCACTGGAAGGTCTCTTAGTGAATAACACACAGAACATTCAACACATGGTAATTTGTTTTGGTGAGTTAACAACATTTTTGAGGCCTGCCATTCCTTTTCTATGACACCATTTAGATAAGGGAATTTAGGAGGGCTCGCAGATCCCAGATGCTGGATGCACACCCTGAGAGCATCCTGACTTGGTGTTGCAATCTGACCTCAATTTATCCTGTGCTGGGCGAAACAAACAAATGAACAGCTCTACAGACATGCAAGATAACGGAAGAAACAACCCTTGGAGACGAGTGTGAGATCTGGATGATCTGGGAACTGGAACGTGGGGGTGTGCCACAGAGCACCCCTGTGGACAGAGGCTGATGCACTCCAAACTCTGTCAAGAGCCACTCAACTCTGCAGGTTGCAGCCCATGAAAAAAGAAATTGAAAGATTGAGAGCACCAGTGCTATTAAATGATGATTTTAATTCTTAAGTGGATGTTGGTCATGGATTATAGCTAGGTTTGATTCAGCCACTCCCTGCTTAAATCTAAAGGTATTGCTTGGCATTTCCACAAGTGTTTGCAGTAAAACTGACATCCCAACTGGGAGAGACAGCATGCCAAACTACAAACCGGTGTTTTACTGCAACCCACTGTTTTCTCTTGTGTCAGCACACTTGTACTTATTTTCTTATTATGCATTTTAGTATGGGGCTTGCTATGCAAGTTATGTGGGTTTTTTGGGGTTTTTTTTATGAAACAGCAGAACCAGCTGATGATCTTACTGACTGGTGAGCTAAGCGGTACAAGATGCTAAAGATCAGAACAAATATTTGATTTTCATATCGTATTTGTTCCCGTTGTAATTAGTTTATGAGCAGCTGTCTCAGAACCCAGACCAAACCACTGCTAGTAAAGGCTTGGCCCTTGTTTGAAAATGCAAGAGAGTATCAGAATATGAATGACAGAACAGAAACGACAATTTAGTATGACACTACTGGGTCCTTGGTGCCACTAGTCAGGGTCCCTAAACAAATAATGAACATCAAGTACTTTTTCTGCCCCTATTTCTTGTGGGTTTTTAAGGCACAGGCAACCTCAGTCAAGGGACATAAGTAATAAAATTGATAAGCAGGCTCATAAAAAAAAAGCGAATGACAGATGCTACCGGCTCCTTGTCACCCAGCCAGGGTGACAGCAAAGGTTATTTCCAGCAATGCAGGAACTGTGCAGCTGCAGAAACAAACTGCTCTACTGCACCATAGTGAGGTATGCAGAGGCAGGTGTCCTTTCCACCTGTTGAAGGACTGGATATGCACAGACTGACAAGATAAAGGTTTTCCCAGGGAAATAGACAGGAATATTTTTCTCCTCCCCTTTGCCTCTCTCCCCACCCCCATTTACCCATTTCAGCTCCCTTGCTGTGCTTATCACTTGATTTCTTAATTCTCTGATCTTTGAGAAGCAATTGGAATCTAATAAAAATCTTCATTAAATCAGTGGTTCAGAATATTCCACCCTGCTGACAGAAGAACAGCTTATCACATTATGCAGACAACAAAGCAACATAGAAGGACAAGAAAATCAAAACAAATGCTCAGATGACCATGTGGCCTACACACATTTTTTTGAGTTCATTTGCTCCGCTCTGGACACTAGCAGGGAGCTGTTTTCCAGGGCACCCACTCATTTTTTTTTGTATGGTGGAACTAAGCAATTAGCTCAACCTCCACCATATTTAACATTTGTTTTAGTAAGCAGAAGAAGCCTTTCATAAATGGTTACTACTGACTAGCATTGAGCTTCCCTTCTACATCTACAGCCAATTCTTCCTTTCTTTCTTCCTCTCTCTTCCCCTTTTTTTATTTCCAAGTTAAAACAAATGCCTTCATCATACTTGCTGCAATAGGCAGCTCTTTCAGGCAACTATAGCTACTAAAGGGCATTTTGGACTGCACCAGAGAACACTATCCAACACTTGTGACTTATAGATCAATAAGTCTGTCAAGATACCAAAGAGCATACATGTTCATAGTCTTAAAGGAAACTATCAAGTACTGAAGAGAAAAAACCACTCCCTTAATGAAAGCAAAACTGCCTGATTATGCAAGTTGTCTCCAAAGCAGACATTGTATTCTTTGGAGGGTAAGGCAGCAGGGGAGGTCCACCTACATTCCTCTAAAAGCCCACTCCCACTGGCTGGGAGGGAATGTGTGTTGCTAGGACATTCTTCAGGCTTCTGAGAGTCAGCATCATCTGCAGCCTACTGCAATGAGCTGCAGAAGAATGACAAGCATCTCAGTAGAAGCCTCCGTGTGTGCGTGTGTGCGTATACGCACGCCTGAGCCTGGAGATGCCAATGTGGTCAGCCTGATGGTATTGGAGATCCAGGTCAGAGCTCCCAAAACATTCAGGAATTCAGGACCCATTTCTTTTTCCTCGGGATAGAATCATACATGGCATGGAAGCAGAAAGAGCAGAAAAAATAATTTCTTTACATCTGCAGTCGGCTGGTTACAGTCTCCAATAGGTCATGGGAGCCTCAATTCAAAGGCTGGGGTTTTCTGCAGAAATAGAAACCCACTTCACAGCAAGAATAATTTCAACACCTTTCCCCAAAGGTACTTCATTTGGTAATTATGTTATTGAGAGCACTGACCAATTTCCAGAGCTAGAACCACACGTGACTGTTTAGATGCTGTGGCAGCCCTGCAGGCTCTGCAGAACCGAGCGTGCCGCGGGACACCGGAGCTGTTTATACCGCGAACCCAGCACGGGCGATCCCTGTCATTTCACATTAAGTGCAAGCGCTGCTTTGTGCTCGAGGAAATGCTTTCTGCAGAAAGAGGACAGGGGTGCAATGTAAACGCCACAGAGTCCCGTCCTTTACACAACAAGCCTTCTCCAGAACGGGTGGAAAGAGATAACACACAAACAGAAAATCAGTGGTTGCTCCCGAGCATTTCATTTACATCCCAGCAGGATCAGAGTGCTTAGGCTACCCCATGAGCACCCGGTAACAAAACAAATCGTGCCGCTCCGTTCTGAGCAGGCAGGGTCTCCTTGGCACTACGGCTGCTCAGTGACCCGCGCAGAGGGACACCCCTACAGCAAGAGTGATTCCAGCAAGCTTTTGTCACAAGCCCAGGCACCCTCTCGGCACAGCAGCCCCGACTACTGCTGCACATGACAGGATCTGATCCACAGAGGGCATCAAGTGTATCAGCGCCTTTGCCTTCGACTCCCCTGCTCGCACTGGTTTTGGACAGGCACCACGGGGGCGTGAATCACCGACTTGTCGCAATTGCCGATCACAGTTAATGAGCTGGGAAGAAAAGAACTTGCAACAAATCTCTTTGCTGAACGCAGCGCCTTGTTCATGATCCGAGCTCTGAAGGCTCAGAGTGACAGTACAATTACAGGATGTAGAAAGTTGCCCTATATTTTTGATGGCCTAAGCACATGAATACAATTTGGCTGCAGCCTTGCCAGCCGATCTTTAGGTGTTTATCTCTGTCCGATGTTTTCTCACCTCCGCGCTGGTTTTGACGCACAAACTTACAACATACAAACTTCTGGGGTTTCACCATCATCAATTCTGGCACCATACTTTACATTTCGTAAAAATCTCTGCAAACAGGACGTGCTGCAAGAAGCAAGAAGGATTTCAAGGTGAGCAATGAACAAGCTCATCATGAACTACACTCTCCCTGTGAATGGCTTACAGCTGGAACAGGGCATATTCATATCGACTCATGGCTGCTATTTCTCTTCAATCCAAGTAGCTAACAAACTTGTTTTTTTTTTTTAATCACTGTTTCTTAAGGTTTAACTAGCATCCCACAACAATTAAAAATTAAACAAATTACACACAAGGCTTAAGAAGCACACATGCAACTCCTTTTTATACAACATACTCCTGCATTATAGGGGCTTTTCAGCATCTTTTCAGTGTCCAGAGTAGCTAAACAATAACCCCAAATCCTTGTTGCAAAGCTGATGAGTTATCAATGACAAATGCCATAGCTCATCTCCCATGACTGTACCACAGAGTATTGAGACGTTGGATCACTGCACAGGAGCAGAAAGGGCTCTCTTCAAGTCTTATCCCCAGTCCAGGCTGGGAATCCATACGGACCTCTGTGCTCTGATGTGACTTCACACCCCACATGATAGGCACAGGTCTGTGTGGAGGTGCATGACGCAGAATTTCCTTGGCAAATTCTCTCACCGTGACATCAATGAGGGCAGCAACTGCAACTCCACAACAGGGTTTGATGACAATCAAGTCTAAACACTCATGTGCTGCAGCAACAGCAACCACAAGGTTTGACTTCTCCTAGCCAGAGCATTCAGACATGACTGGAACTTCTGGCACACGCGGCAGCAAGGGAAGTGTGGCAAGATGATACCCTGTGCTAAGTGACACGTCATAGCTCAGTAAGCTCATGGCTCAATCAGGAGCCGTGTTCACCTAATATCAAATGAATCTGTGGCTTACAACAACACCCAGCTGCCACATCCCTAGCTGTGACACACACACCCAAAACCAGGCACATCAGCTTGGGTGCAGCATCACAAACCGAGGAAGGGTGATCTGCCCACCTGTAAACGCCAAGCATTGGTTCATTTTCCCCATTCACACGTGCCCCCTCCAATGCGCATTACGATATTCTCTTAAACATTCCCAGCCGTGGGGAGATTTCTCTCTTTTGGTCTCTGACAGCTGCTGTTCAGACCATTGGAGGCAGCACACTTGGGTTGCTCTGCATTGCTGAGAGCAGCCAGCAGCCCAGACCCCGTGTTCTCCACACCCCACTCTCAAGGGGCCGACTGTGGCAGTGCTCGACTGCTCTGACTGCCACCGGCAGCAGCTCTTGCGTTTCCGAGATCTCCCTTGCTGATACACAAGGAGCGGTCACAGATTTGCATAATGCATTCCAGCAAGTTCAGCGGGATACAATAGTGTAACAGAGCACCGTGGAGGGCGGAAATACAGGGACACAAAAGAGCCACATACCGCTCAGAGAAACAAGTCCAATTCATTTGGTAGCTAAAAAAAAAAAAATCTTAAATTGTGTATATATGCATCCAGGTGATGGCTGCATAAAGCTAACACTGTCAGTAACAGTGTAAATATGTGCCCTGCACTACCTTGATCCATCACTCCACTATTCTGACACAAGCTTGATTCTCATGTCCTTGGGAACATCTTGCAGCATTTCTTGCATTTGCCCAAGTCATTACACCATTTTCTGCCTTGTTTTTAATGAAATTGTCTTTAATTCAAAGCCAATCAAAGTAACTCAAGAAGCCGTATTCCCTACACTGTAACTTCTCACCAGATAAGCATAGCTGGAAACTCATTTTTCCATGCTAAGTGCACACTTAAGTTGTGGATGTGGCTAGCTCCGTAATGCTCCTTAATTTTTATCATCTGAGTCTACTGGACATAATCCTTACTCTAATTTTCAATTCTTCCTGTCCCTACTTGTCATTCATGTGTCAGGAGCAAAGGCGCAGTATAACCTCCCAAATGCTATATAAAATCTCTTACGAGAGACTTACACTACTTTTATACCTTATACATTAAGACAAACACCGATCTCAGAAGAAAAAAGAACCATCCATGCAGTATTTCAGCAGTAAACTTCAGCCATGGTTAAAAATACAGCACTTCATTCATATTTGGGATTTCTAACATTCTAAGTTGATTATTCCTGTGAGTTTTGTCTGGTGAAACCACAGTGGGATACAATTACTGTGCTTAGGTGGGAAGTGTTTGGAGGATCCTCATAATTTCAAGGAGATGACTATTTGTTCAGTGTACCAACTTTGGAACATTAAGTCCTCAGGTAGTTAATACAGACAAAACGTAAACCTTGTATACTCAGGAACTTGACTTGTTATTGGATTAGCTGGGATTTGGAACATCACAGCACACAGGCCTGTAGGGAACAGCACCAGAGCTGCAGGCAGGACAGCAGCGACAAGAACAATCATTAAGTGTCACCCATTATATGCTGTGACACACCCTATAGAGAAGACTCTCCTCAGTTAAACGATGTGCAATAAAATCTTCCCTCAGAGGCAGCAACAAATCCCTGTGACAGGCTCACTCCATAATTGCCTTCTTGTTTCTCCATTTGGAAGAGAAAGCTTTTGGCACTAGTTTGGCACTGATGATAATTGTATCAGTAAGAAAAGGAACAACACCAATAATAACAGGGAAATATCACAGCCCTTTCATGTTCTTCTGTCTTTTTTTTCCCCCATCAACTGCCTCATTTTCTTGGAACCACTTTCCTCAGTATACTAATGAGAGAGCAGAACAGGTACCTACCCGAGAGCAAACAAGTATTTCTGCCACAAACAAGTTAAAGGAATGTCTTACAAAGCCAAAGATGAATAATAGAGCAGTGAAGTTCATTTTGTTCCCTTGTATGCATAAGGCACAGCAGAGTCTTCATTTACAGGCAGAAAGTGATTCCAGGGGATCTCTGTTCCAGAAACAATCAGTGCCACAATCACCTCAGCCTAGCAGGGGATCCAATTGCAGGAAAAGGTTTCTTAGTGACTGCAGTCCAAGGTGTGATGAACACAGCACCCAGTCCCGGCAGAATTTAACTTCCACACTCTCCAAGGCTCTACTCGAGCACTTTCACATCTACACGGCAAAAATCTGTCAAGTTGGACATAGTTTTTTTTCATTAAAATATTCCACTATCAAACGCCAAATTCATGCTTTCCAAAAAAAAAAAACATAAAGCTTGACTGATTCTCAACGTTTTATACTTGCACTTTGGCAAAGCAGGGCACTTTTCCTGATCCCTCTTTTCAAGCAGCCTTCATATCATATCATATCCAAAATAATGCCACTACAACTCTGAAAAAGCATAGAAAAAAATATCTATTCAAGCTCAAGAGAGAAAATACCATAACATGCTCTAAGACAGGATTTTGGAATATAAAGCAGTTATAACAACAGATGGCACCATCACTTTCTTCTGTAATTAATACTTATGATCTATGTATATTTGTGATAACATTATTCAGGACAAAAATATTTGGATTTTTCATATACTTAGTGCATTTTTCTTGCTGCACAAAATACCTGCACCATCTTTGATAAAGGATTACAGAGTTTACTTGAACATAGCTTAAGAAAACAGTTTTATGAAATAATGATTTTGAAAACCAGCTGGTGCCGAACAGTATAAATCATCATCAGAGAGAAAACACAACAGAACAGTTTTCAACAGCCAAGCACGGGGAAGGCAAAAAGACAGTCAAAACATTTAATGTTTGACTGATATTGAACTGAAAAGGAGCTTAAATTACAGCATTCACCTAAGTGATCAAGCAGCCGTCCTGGCACAAGCCCAAAGCAAAGGAAGAACCACCTGACATGGAGCTGGAAGGCTTTGCCTCCCCTCATTAAGGACTCACATTTCCTGTTCTACTGAAAGCAGCACCCAGAGGTGCATTCCTCAGTGCTGATGTTAGAGATAGGAGTTGGCATTGCTTTGGTGAACATCCCTAAAAAATAAATCTAACTGACACATTAAAATACAAGGGAAGTATTGCAAGTTGCAGAAGTTATTTTGGGAAATAAACTGCCAAGCACCAGAGAAGGCTGCCCAGTGACAGGACAGAACGGCAGGGTGTGGAGGAGACCCATACAGGTCACAGGTTTGCAGTGGGTATAACAACACAGGTGCCAATATCCAGACATATCATGTGTGATTTCAGGCCAAATTCACCAAAGTCATCAAGAATTCTAAAACACCCTTAAACACACTTCTTTTTTTCATTGCTCCTTAAGAACAAAATAAATGCACACACCTCATTCCCTAAAAAGCCACCACCCTGATTCTCACCCACTTCACCTGACATAATTTCACAGAATTTCTTGCATTTCTCCTGCTTGCGCACTTTTAATGGTACCTGATGTATCTTGTCATCGGGTTCTTTTTCTCTAAAACCGTGATCGTGCTAGTGTGAATAAAAAAAAAAAAAACTCATCAGGATGCAAGCACTTGGATAACTTCCTCCTGAATGACTTTTAAATGCACCTGTATTCTTGCAGAGCCATAGCAGCACCATTGCACCTCTGCTCTCCAGAGGCAAGCTGCAGCTCATGAGCTGGTCAGCAAGTCTGAAAGCAGCCCACATCCACAGCACAAGTGCTCTTGGAACCCAATGACAAGACATCATTCCATGAAGTAAGAAATGCTCATTACAAAATTCTCAGATGCCCACAAACTGTAAAGCCCAGTGCCCATGGAAGTGCCTCTAACACTTCTTCCAATCAACTCAGTATTTCTCTATAAGCAAATCGATCAGCCTTTTTATATTTATGCTCCCCTGCTGCTTTGGGATTATCCCAGCTAGGTATCATCTGCCCTGAGATGGGAGCAGCAGGCATTTTGCATACCTACCAAAGCTATTCCTCTTCTCAAGTTCTTCCCATTTCATAATGAAAACTACTTCCTGAGTTGGCTGCTCTCACTGGGGCCCTGCCAGTTCTGTCCCAGGCATAGAGGACACTCCATATGCAGGTGTGTCCAAGGTAGGTCTCAACAGACCAAAAGGAGGTGTTCCTAAGCTGCTTCCAAAGGCAAGTGAGTGAGGACTGTTCTGTCAGCCTTAGCAGAGGTCAGTCACCATGTTAAAAGCATTCTAACCATCATTATGGTTACCAATTACCTTTCCCTTCTCACTGCAACACTCAGAACAGGTTCTAGAGGCTCACAGCTTTAAATTTACTTTCCTGCTCTGTCAAATCAAATCCATCAGTGATCTTTCAACTCTACAACTCCTTTCATTCTCCAAGCTGAATTTTGTTTGTCCTTCCCCTGTTGGGCTCTTGAAGCCTTTTCCCCAATATTTGCATGATGAAAACAGCAGAAAGTAAAGGTCACATGATACATGTGTCTATTGCATTTCCCAGGGCAAAAGTGCACTAGAAAACCTACTCTAGTATTCAATTTGATCTTGAACCAAACGTTGACCACCTTAATGAAAAATTAACCCCAGTAAGAGCAAAGAAACTAGCCAGAAGAGGTGAACTAATTCACCCCAATGTTGCAGCATCAGTTGGAGTTACCCCATTTCTACACCACTGACTCACACTACAGAAATTAAAAAACCCACAGCCTTTTTCCTGCCAACAGAACTAGCAAGTTGCCATCATGTTGACTATTCTTTTTCCCCTCTTACTAGGTATCAAAACTCCATAATGTGGCAGCACCAAGCCTACTTGCTGCAAGTTCAAACCTGCTTTTTGTCTGCACTCACAGCTGGAAAAAAACATCAGCTGTGCACCTTCACCAGTGCCAAATATCTTTTCTAAGCAAGTCAGACAAAATGCAAGACAACCACGGAAGTTTGGTAGCCTAATTACTAGAGCCAATCTCTTATTGTGCCTCACTGCAGAAAAAAAAAGAAATTAAAAAACCCCGACCAATAGAGCCACATAAGCCACACTGGTCCCTGTGACAGTGGCTTAGAGTTCAATAAAAATTACTTAGGGGGTGAACAGGCATGTGTAGATATGTAGCAAAATAAATGTCTCAAGGCAGTGTAATGAAATAAGAGAGGGAAACCTCAAGGTAATCTTAAAGCTCTTTAAGAACGCCAAACAAAATTAGCATTACCTAGTCCTTAAACTCAGATACAGCCTAAATTTAACCTTTGCCCGTTAAAGTAAACATAGTTATTGGCTGGGAAATTCAAAATGCGTTACCCTAAGTGAGCAGAACAGCAGCAATAAACACTAACATCTCATCTGTTCCACTGGCTCATTTCATGATAGAAGCTAGGCTTCAGTCATACACATCACATTCACAGCTTTGTGCCCATCAGCAACAAAATACAGCCCAAGTATAAAGTAATAATTTAATCTCAGCTCACAATTCTCTCTGCCTGTCATGGACACATACGAGAAAGAAGGATGTACTACAGCAACAGGCACTTAAGTAACTCATAACTTGTGTGACTGATGCCTAAATAACAAATAACACTTCTGTCCTCCTTGCCTCAACTCCACTGCTTCAAGCCTGATTTACGGAGTGAATCCCATTAGGAAAAGATTAGCAAACAAATGCAGACTGTCATAGGGGGACAAAAAAGCTACCCAGTGCCACAAAGCTGTGCTAGTGCTCACACCAGAGGGAATGCAGTAATTCCACTAGAATGGAACATGACTAACTACTTCAAAATGTTTAGGTAAATACTATCAACATACAAGTTCATGTTAATTACAGTATCCTATGAATTCCACAATTTTTAGTGCATTAAAGGACCACAAAGAAAGGAGCTATAAGAAAAGAACTCTTTTTGGAGATGAGTTGCACTGTTTTTAACAACTAACAAGAAAACGCTTGGTGTGCGTGGTGTAGGGGAACAGCGCAAGAAGTTCATCTGTCTGCAGGGTTAGGTACACACCTCACTGATCTACAGTGCTGCATTCCCCACTTCCCACCTCAGCAGCGCTCCTTTTCCCATTTATAACAAACAGCACACTGGTAAACCTCATTTGAGACAATCTCAAGTGCTTCGTACGGCATTGATTTCATATGTGAAGCACACAAACAACACAAGCACACAAGAAAGTCATTGCTACCTCCCCCTCAGCAGTACCCACATAGTAGGAACTGCTACTGTGCTTGCTCACCACAGCTTACTGCGAGACAGATTGTCATTCACTAAGGAAGTTACATCCACTTCTGCTCCACTGTTATGCACATTAATTGCCTGTCACTCAGGAATTGCCCAAAATACANCACATTCATTGCCTGTCACTCAGGAATTGCCCAAAATACATGCTTACCTGTCACACCTGCACTCTGTGATCCTAAAGAAGCACCACAGAGCAGCGTTACCCCTCACAGAACTGCAAAACTTGAACCCCAGAACAGCTTTCACCTGCAACAAAGCACTTCCATGAAATACTTTGTTAGCTTCTGCCTTTTCTTTCCTGTATTTAAGCTCACATTTGTAACATGTGATTTGCAGCAGGTTACAAATGAAAAGGCCTTCAATCAAACTCCTCTGGAAAACAGCTGTAGGTGAAATCCAACGCATGGGCCCAGACCAGAAAGGGATTCAAGAGGATCAGCTTCTGAGATGTAAGCTGTCATGCTTTTATTTGCAGTGATGAATGACATCTGAACTGGATTGTGTATTGCTGCAGTTGCCATAGGGAAGGGACCTGCTCACACATGGCTTTAAGTTTTATTTACAGCACCCCAGCAGAGCATCCATTGCAAACAATGCAGCCATGTCAATAAAAAAGAAAGGTAAGTTTGAAAGGGAAAAGGAAAGAATAGAAGAAAACAATGCTGTATCATTTTATGTCCAATCTGTTTCCTCCCTTTAGTGGAAGGCATGGATCTCAGCGCTATTTTAATGGTCAGCTACTGTTTTCCAAAAGCACTTGAATGAATGCTGAAGGACAAAGGTGTTGTTCTGGAAGATGCAGCTTTTTGCAGCGTGGTAGCCCTGAGATGTTGATTCTGTTGATTCAGTGTCTTTTCAGCTCAGATGAGTGATAGGAAATCCATCTGTCAGCAACTCTGTGACTTCATCTGTACTGCCAAAGCAAGGAGGGAGGTTGACAGCATCTGAGTGGAACCCATGGACAGCCCATATCCTCGCTACTGAGGGTAAAAACAGAACAGGATACTCCACTAAATGAGCTAAAAAGCTCTCATACCTTAATTCACAGGCTGAAGTCTGCTTCCACTTGCTAAATTGTGCTCTTGAAGGAAAACTAGAGGCTGACTTCCAGCTGCTTTATTGTTTAGATGACCCAGATTGCGTTTTTAAACTCATTTGCTCAGCTGAGCTATGAACTGGTTTCTTTGGGGAACAAGAATTATGCAGAGCATTAGGACCGATTACGAGACACCTCCTTTCATTTCAGAATACAGAGAAGTCCTGCCATGTTTAAAAAAACTGGTCGTGAAGATCAAAGGAGAAGGGAAGGCAATTAACAGATTGTTTCTTTTGAAGAGGGATAAGTACCAGCTTCCCAGCCTTTGTTGATAAGAACAAGCAACAGCCATATTTCAAGGGGCTCTTAGGAAACTACTGCAAAAAGCAGTACTGCCACAGAGACATCAGTTTGAGGCTTATGAAAAATTTCTGCATACTTAAAAATCTGAATTTGTGGGAAATATTTGCCTATTACTGAAAGGAAGAAACTCAATATTCTAATGAACAGAGATAATGCAAAAATATCAAAGAAAGGACAGTGCAGTCTGCACAGAATAAGTTTGGAAGGCTGACACTAAAGAAAGGACATAGTAGGCATTGACTGCTACTTTTCACTGAAACCCAAGTGAATCTTATATCCAGTCCATCTTGCTTGCAGTGCAGATAAATAAGTTTGATCTTGAAGGTTCCACTTATGGCTGAGGATGCAAATGACAGTGAGCCAGACAAGGAGGGCTTACCTGATCTCATACATTCTATGAAGCAGCAAAAGCTCTCCAGTTGCCATTGGAAAAGAGAAGACCTGCAAAGGCATGTACTGACTAAACACAGGTATTACAGAGTGATAAACCAGGACAAGATGCACAACCAGAAACAGCTGATAAAAAAGTCTTGTTTGGGACATGCAGCACCAAGTTGTGGCCAAGTGTATTAAGTAGTAAAGCACACCAAGACATGACTGGGTACACCACAGGGAAGTTTTCTGGGTGCAAGAAATCCCAGCTAAAAGGAAACAGGACAGTTTTAGCTTGTGCTGTTTCTGTACTCTCTGCTCAGCACCATCAGATGAATGGCACCACAGCCAGGAGGAAATCTTGGCTGAGTTTTAGGCTATACTCAAAGGATTTAAAAATGT
>VYZP01067350.1:0-42083 GCA_013400635.1 Hypocryptadius cinnamomeus
GGGGGAGCTCAGCCTGGAGAAAAGGAGGCTCCAGGAGCATCTTACCACTCTCAACCTCCCTGAAAGGAGGTTGTAGCTGAGTGGGGGTCTGGCTCTTCTGCCAGGTCACAGTGATAAGACAGGAAGGAACAGCCTCAAGTTGCACCACAGGAGGTTTAGATTGGATCTTAAAAAAAGATTGTTCATGGAAAGGGTTATCAAACTCTGGAACAGGCTGCCCAGGGAAGTGGTGGAGTCACCATCCTTGGAGGTATTTAAAAGATGTGTACTTGAGACAATTAGGGACGTGGTTTAGTGCTTGGATTAGTCAGTGCTGGGTTAAGAGTTGGACTTGACGACATTAAGGGACTTTTCCAATTTAAACAATTCTACGATTTTACAAAATTAACTTTCAAAATGAGCTGAGCTGACAAAAATGCTTGAAAGTCTTCATACAAATGTAGTTTGGTTAGTTTTAAAAGTCTAATTGGCTTTTACATAATTCTTCCATTGATTAAAAAGATATGCAGATCAGAAACATCAGTTTTTATAGAATCTTCCCTAGTGCCTATCACTGTTCCCTTAGCTTCATAACTATACAGATATTTTAATGTCTTTCTCAGTCTATTAGAGAAATGGGCAGGTTGAAACACTCTTCCAACTCTACATACAACATCAAAAGTATATTCAATTTACTTTAGAAAGCACCACAGACATAATTTATATTAATATGCCAAATTTTAATAACTAATCTCTTTCCATTGTAGTGGAAGGAAATTAATTTGCAAGTACAATTAGTGATTTAGAAGCCATCAGTGAAGTCCTTATGATGAAAAACAATTTGTGGTTACATATTTTTGCTTTCTCTTGTATATAAAAATAATTAATTTCTGTCTCTCATATGGAAGAATGGAATTAAGTCAATGCACTCTTTAAGATGTTCCAATGTACCCATTGTTTTAATAAATTTTGAATAAATAAGGAAAGAATTGGTACATATCTGAGTTTAACAACAAGAAAATGTAGGTTATATGGTTCTGCTTTAAAGATGAGAAAATGTTCGGTTACATGGCTCTGTTATTTCACTTTTGTTCTTAGAGCTCATGAGAAAATTCATTTCCAAGAATTTGTTTTTAATTTTTTAACTGAAATTCTAGTAAGTGTCCTGCAAACAGAAGTGTTTATTTGAAGTCTCCTGCCTAAAATGAAGGGTGTTGAACAGCAGCTGAGGCAGCAGAAGGACAGTAGTTACGTGTTGGGGGTAAGTTCCCTCCCCGGGGTTCTAGCCTAAAAATATTAACATTCTTTGAGATCTTTACTGTGCTGTGCAGTCTGAAGTCTGGGCTTCCTAGACACAAGGACAACATCACCCGTTTGTGGCTTACTCTACTCTTGCCCCTTTGACTCGGTGGTTTTTAGCCACACCAGTTCTGACATACTTAGAGGAGGATGTTCCCTCCCAGCGCTCCTAAGGGACCTTGCAGATCTGAGCTGGGGCTGCCTTTGGCTGAGGAGGAGCAAAGCCTTGAGCTTCAGCTTCCTGGGTAAATGCTTTAAACCTCTAAATCGTCAGATAAAAGCCACAGTTCTGCTTCCCTTCCAGATGCAGGATTCATCCAAGGCTGGCTGTGCTTTGTGCAGAAGTGAGTGCTGTCAATACACATCCAACTTTTGCAGGAAACACTGGCTGGACTGGACCTCTGGGGATAGGAGTGTGGGACTGGCCAGTTTGCAAGTCTCAAAGGACTGCAGCCATAAGAAAGGTACCAAAACATTCAGCTCTGGAGGGATAGCAGCAAAACAGGCTGTCAAGCACTGGAAGTACCTAGTGAACTTCACAGGGGAAATGATCACTTGTTGTGGCTCTTTTTATCTCCTGCAAAGCTAGGCAAGTTTTTGTGGATTGCACTTTTAGACTTAGACACTTCAATTCTGCTTCCTGCTCCCTGAAAGCATCTGTTGGTGTGGTCCCCTACATCTAAGCATGCAGGCACATGCATGCAGGCACTGACTTTACATGAAGCTTCGCAAAACTGAAGCAAAAGAGCCTGGATCTATTGGAAAAATTATTTCAATGCATCGGTTATTCCGTGGGAATTTTCTAAGCAAGCCATTTGTAAATGTAAACATATTATTGGCCAACTAATGTAGTCAAATGCTTTAGCAGCTCTATGAAAACCATCATGTGGCTAATTCAAGTCTTTGGAAATTAGCAAGCCGACTTCTGCCAGAATCTGCACAGAAAGAGAACTCTGTAAAACAGGATGAGGCAGGACAGAGATTTATGCAAAAGTGGGGCTTTTTCCAAAATTACTTATTTTAAAAATGGCTTTTTATTTTTTTTTCCAAAACAATACTAACTAAAAAAGTCCTCTCTGTCTGTATGTCATACTGAAAAGAATTCACTAACACAAAAAATTTAAATGGAGATTTGTATTTCATTTTAAAAGCTCCAAATTTTTAATGGGAGGTGATAAACCCTTTCTTTCTCCTGTAGATCAAATGAGGAAAAAAATCCATGTTGTTTACAATGTGATCTGACTTTTCCCTTGTAAGTAACATCAAAATCAGCAGTTCCATTTAAAGTCATGTGTTTGTTTCCTATTTTTCAAAGCAGTTTCTTTTGTGGGAAGGAAAGGTAATGAGTTACACTGCATTTTTCTGAAGCAATACTCTAACTATGCATACATTTGCTAGCATCTGTGCACTTTGGCATGCTGCTGCTTCAGTGTGGATTTAGGGTCTTGACTAATGGAATCACCTTTTTTTTCATTTGCAAAAGCACACTGACTGCTGATGTGGACTGGATGCCTCAGGGAATGACTGAAACCAAGAGAATGGCCCAGTGATTATGGAACATGCTTGAGGAAAGGTTCATTCTCTTGCACAAGGGTGCAGCAGTTCCAGAGCAGGACAAAAATCTCAGGCACTTGCTCTTTTCCCACATGGTTTTATCCTCCAGGGACATAGATTTTTTTTTTTTTTTTTTTTTTTACAAAAACAAATCAAAGGGGTTAAACAGTATAAATAGAAAAACTCTTTATTTTAGGGTANAAAAGCAAATCAAAGTGGTTAAACAGTATAAATAGAAAAACTCTTTAGTTTAGGGTATGATGCAGCCCTTTGATCATAAGGACATCGTTCCTTCAAAGCCTGTTGTTCCTTTTAATTATATAATATTTATTCTTCTAGTTCATTATAGTTCCACAGAGAGCAGAAGAAGATCTTTTGTCCCCAAGTTTCTGTGACCCTCCTTTCTTTGCATTTCTGGGAAAGAAGCCTAATGTAAGAAAGTTATAGAACTGTGATACATGGAATGTCTCCAGTATGACTTTGATATTTGATCCTATGTCTAGCTTAGACCCTGCAATTCTGGACACCAAGATAATTTCAGGATACCTTAGCTCTCGAAACAGTGTGGTAGAAAACAAACTCACATGGATGGTGTTACTGAGATTTAAGAAAAGGAGATCAGATGGCTTAGATTCTTGTGGTATTGTAAATTCCCTAAAGCATGGAAAACCTGGATTACTGCCTATACTTTGAAAAGGTGAACTAGGAAGAATTAGTTGGAAATTGAGTATATCAACAGAATAAAAGGGAATGAATAACAAAGCTCCCAGCACTTTTCTGGAAATCAAGTACATCTACACCATTAACAATTTTGAGCAGCTCCACTGGTTTAGTTGTAGTAACCTGGGCTTCTCTCATGTAGCTGAGAACGGAGTATGACTGTTGGTTTTAGATGAAAAATTCTCCATGCAGATGGCGTTCTGCTTGATCTTTCTATGAACTGCCAATCTTATTCTTAGCTAGCTGTGTTTCTTCTGGAAAACTTCATCTGTGTCTGACAAG
Source organism: Hypocryptadius cinnamomeus (assembly GCA_013400635.1). Taxonomy (NCBI): domain Eukaryota; kingdom Metazoa; phylum Chordata; class Aves; order Passeriformes; family Zosteropidae; genus Hypocryptadius; species Hypocryptadius cinnamomeus. The sequence continues at coordinate 3,835 of VYZP01067350.1, forward strand.
AACAGAAAATATGCCTCAAGAACATCGTAATGTTACCAGTTCCCTCATGTTATCAATACTATGGACATTGAGCCCTAAGGACAAAACTGATTTGACAAAACATTTGCTTGAATCCTGGTTCATGATATGGCTTTTTGAGTTTGATTCCTGGACTCTGCTCAAGAATGGAGATTTTCAGGTTTTACATCTGTGGCTCTTTCTACTGTCTTGGAGATAAGGGGAAAAGGAAATAAAATAGAGGAGTATAAAGGGAGTATACCAGACTATTGAATGAGGGAGCAGAGCAAGGGAAAGATAAATTTATTGTATCATCTGTAAAAATTGTTTATGAAAGTCAAAAGTCATATCGCTTGTGACTAACTCACATCCTTGGCCCTATATTGGCCTAAGAGCATTGCTGATGAATCAGCCCAATCTCTGCAAATCTTTGATGTATGCTTCTGGAGAAAAGGACATGCTCTCTATCTCTGACCATATGTTAAACCTTCCTCGTCTCTCCTTATTGGATTTACATTGACAGAGAAAAGGAAGAAGGTTTTGGAATAATCCCAGCAATGTACAGAGACAAATGATTAACGTTTCCTCTCCTGGAAGCTTGATAATTAATGCAACCTCAGACATCCTGAAGGAAGATACTGCATGTGTGGACCATACTTCTCATAACCCCCTAAATCTGAAACTTGAAATTAGTTAATTTCTAACTGCAGTCAGCTCTGCAGTTAGAAATTCTGTAAGGTAATGTCTTCATAACAGGAATCTGAAGTGTTTGGATTAATGGGTGTCAACTGCATCTCAAAAATTACGAGTAACTAAGAGAAGATAAGATGAAACGAACAGAATTTATTAATCTCACAAGGAAAACATATAAACATCATAAAGCTGATTTATAGTCTCTTATTTTGTATGTTTAAATGAAATCTTCTCTAGAAACTACCAACATTAGACTGATAATGTCAGAGACAAGTAAATTTATCCAGAATGCTCTTCAGTGTATTCACTTCCTGAGACACCCTGTTTCCGTATAGAACACCCCACAAAATGCCTTAGACTATCCTCAGATTATAAGGTTTGCACAGGCAAAATAGGGTTCCTACAGCCCATGGTTGGGTATATGGGTGGGCATCCAAGATTGTCGTTTCAGGGGATGCTGGTTCTTACTACATGGGGAGAGGGAGTTTCCTTCTTGTTGAAGACTGCGTGGTCTTTTTGAGCAAAGAATGAAGGAACAGCATGAGTTTCCACAGCAGCTATGCCTGGACAACACTTCAGCCTTGTTTACACCTCATGAGAGAATATTGCCATTTCTCTGGTGCTCTGAAACTCATCCCAGAATTTTTACCTGGGAGAGGACAACAAAAAAGCACATTATGTCTTAAAAATTCATCTTACCATGAATTAATGGTGCAGAAATGTGAAACAAGCAAGGATAAATAATTTTCTTTCTGACTGCAAAACTAATATAATCTTAACTTCAACTCTGGTGGAATCAAGACATAAATGCATACTGGGAAACTGAACTAAAGACCCAAAAATACACCTAAGATTAGAAAATCTGCACATTCACCTCTAAAAAGAAAACAACACATTTTTCAAAGCATGTTTTCCATATGTAGCTAAATTGCAGAGCAATTTCTCACCATTTATCATCCGGATCCATCTGGATGGCTGTAATACTGAAGGAAGTGGGACTACTCTGCAAGTTCAGAAGAAACCAAAACAATATAAGGAACAGCTTTTGATACCTTGCCACAAATCCCCAGCTCTGATGCAGTCCTGAAAATTATCTTAATGTTTCACAAATATCATTTTCTAAGAAGATGTCCTTCTCCCCATGGCTGCCCCCCAGTTCTACAAATTTTTTAAGTACAAACTCAGGCACATGGTTTCCACAGGAAGGGCAGCATTGCAGACTGCTGGGACCCAAAGGAGAAATCAGATTTTAGATTAAGTTGAAGACATTGGCACTACTGAAACAGCCGTTTCCAGACAGACTTCCTGGCTGTTTTAGTGACCCTGCTCCCTCCCTTGTCCCAGCTTCCCCTCCCCACATCACCCACAGTTTTTGTGCTTTAGTTCTCACTCAGGACCTTTCCCAGCATGAAGCAATTGGCTTCCCAGCTACAGAGGGTTTGCTCCAGGCTCTGCTTCCCACTGACAGTAGGAGTCAGTACTTTCCTCACAGCCAGATGTCCCCCAGACCTGTATCAGACGGCTTTTGCAGTCTGAAATCCCTCAGCACCATCCACAAACACATTCCACCCATCCCAGGGCTGCAACCCAAACCCCTGGGGTTGTGCAGAAGAGCTGCTCCGGGAATTATGATGCAAATCACCGGGTACAATTCTTGCTGCAAAATGCACATATGCATAAATGTGTTTTACTACCTATAGTGAAAACAATGGCTTACACGATTAGGTCTTGCCCTGGGGCACACCAGAATCCTAGTGGAAAAAAGCTCTACCTGTGTCCATGTGAAAGTAGGCATCTATTTTTGAATGGATGAGTAGATCCCAGAAGATACATAACTCTATCTTCTGACTACTGAACAAGGATAGAGTGAAACTTAATTTTAACTAATTTTGGTAAGCTGAGAAAACACCTACACCCAAGATTTGTTCTTTGAATTACTTGTTAAGCAAAGGCTGAGGTAGAAGTAACATTTTTCTACATGAAAGGGGATATTAAAATAATATTAGCTAACCATGCAGTGATCTAATATTTTATGTGTGTGTAATTGAAAAAAAGTTTAAAATACCTGTAATTTGCAGATGTAGTGGTCTCAGTACAAAAATATCTTGGGACCTGAGATCTTGTTTACTCTTTCATCTCTCTCAAATGTCTTGGTATAAAATAAGTAGAAGATAAAATACTAGCTAGTGCCATAGTCCCATGCCCAGCTCCTAAACAAATGTAGTGGTGTTACTGACAGGGAAGGAATTAAAATTGTCTGTGTGGTGGGGTTTTTTGAGGTTTGCTTTGGGATATATTCGTAAGCAACATGGCAAGCTTGAATGCCAGCTGGCAGAAGGGATTCAATGTGTTCACCTTCACCTCAGGAGGGGTAGTTTGCTCTCCACAATTTCAACCCCTTACTTTCAGAGGTGTTAAAAAAAAAAAAGAAAAAAGGGTTAAAAAATGCCTTCAGAGATGAGGGGACTGAAATGGGAAATGCAATTCTCAGTTTCTCAGCACAGCAGGATAAATAATCTGATGACATCATAAAAACCGTGACAAAATCCATTTACAGTGGTGTGCCCACAAATTTTTATTCAGTCTTCCTGTAAGTTCAGGTAGGCAAACATCGACATGTTATTTTAGGAGAGAAGGTTTAAAAATACTGACAGGCGGCTGTTAGAAAAGGCTGTTGCTTTCCTGGGCCAGGAGACACACTCATTTGAGCCAAGGGCTCGGACAGCACAAGAGCTTTATTGTATCTGTGCATCATACCACACTGCTTATAAACAGATTATTCATGAGCAAAAACTTTTATTTCATTTTAAGAGTGAAGACTTACATATATTTAGCTGAAAATACAGTTGGTAGCAGTTTAAATTTCTTTTTCTTAACTAAGTGTTAAAACTGTTGGTGTTCTGCAGAGGAGCAAGATGACAGAACAGCCTGTTTGTCTCTGGTGTTTACTCACTCAGGACAGGGAAGGCTCTGAAGAAACATCTGGTGTCAGCTTTTTTTTTCCACTAAGGAAAAAAAACAAAGCCAGTAAGTTTTTTAGATAGAAAAGTAAGTTCATGAGTCATGAAACTTTAGTTAGAAATCACAGAAAGTTAGAGATGGTGAAAACCGTTTTTCTTTGTTTTTACATAATCCATAAAGGAGAACGGGGCTTTCTTACTCATTTTTGTTTCATTTTTGGCTTTTGGTGGTTTTTTTTTGTTTTTCGGTTTGTTTGTTTTAAAATTCTGAATGTGTCTTGATTTACATTTCCAGCTGAGAGGAAGGTTGTGAGAAATTTAGGTGCAGAGGCCAGAGGGGCGAGAAGGGCAGGAGCTAGGCTGGCCACAGCTGGGAGTTTACAGTGAGTGGAAAGTAATGAGGTAGCAGGAAAATTTCTTCTCCTATGGCCTCCCTCTCCACCTTCTCTTTTTTTTTTCCACTTTGAAATGGGACAACGATTTCAGAAAGGAAAAAGGGCACTTTCTTTCCCCTCTTTCTGCCACCTTTCCTCTCTATTCTCATTCAGTCTTCCCACGGGTCACCCCAGGTTTCCTGTGTCCCAGTGGGAACTGCAAGAGAGCAGCACTGAAGTCCCAGGGCAAAGCCCCCTTGTAACATGCAGTTGGACACGAAAAGCAAGGGAGGACTAGCCCAAAACCTGCCACTGCACCCTGTGCTTGGGACACCCACGACCATCCATTAAGGCCTCAAACTGGTGTGGTGTGAAACTCCTTGAAGCAATTTCCCCAAGCAAATTTTTATGGGGAGAATGGAGAAGTTGATATGAAAAATCACCTTGTGTTAAAATTTCCTCCCTCTCAATAACGAAATGGCCTTGCTAGGAAATCCTGTAATCTAAGTACAAGCTTAGCACCATCCATCAAAGAGAGGATGTGAGCAGCGCTTGTAAAACGTTAATAACCTCCATGGTGGGACAGGGCAGTGCGAAAGGAAAGTGCTGAGCAATGGCCAGGAGGATCCTTTCATCTCCCAGTGAGCTCAGTGACTGGAAATGTGAAATTCACTTCAGTTAATTGCAGTTTTTAAATGTCTTTTAAAATTACTCTGGAGAAACAAACAGAAAGACTCAAATTCAGTTTTTCTGTTTTGGGCAGCTTCATAGATCTCAAATTCATATGAAAAAAATGAAGTGCAATTTTTAAGCAAACAGTAACCAACCAGGGTAAATGTCCATCTTTTCTTGACATGAACAATTGCCCGAAAATACAATGTTAGTGCACATCTCAGTAACCAGGGAGGAAAAACATAAGCCCTACGTATTTTTTTTCTGTGTATTTAGTCCTCTTCATTGTTGACAAAACCTTCTAAATCCTTACATGCAGTTCAGATCTTCTTAATTCTTGGTAACTACATCCCTTTTAAAAACTGAGTGTAAATGCCTACGTGCACAATTGCACCACCTCGACCATACACAAATGGACCTAATTTATTTTGGTGCCAAACAATGCTGTGGAATACTTTGACTTAATTTTAAAGAAAAGCAAACAATGACCAATGCTTGTGATGACACAAGCTGTGTCATAAAATGCACCCAACAAACCATTTACATTGCAAAAAGTTGCCCCAACTGTTGTTTATATTGGAAGTAAGATTAGCACATTCATATCCTCTGGCAAGCAGATAACTATCAGCAAAATCACTTGCTACCCAGCAGCAGCCAAGAAGAAGAGGACATCCTCAAAGTTGAGACATGCAGAAGTATTTATATTGTTTTAAAAGGACAGCTTAAGCCCATTTGGGTTTGCTGGAAAAAATATTGGTAAAAATGTAGTAAAATATCCTAATTTATGTGAGTACTGTGTAGAATGCATCCAAAAGTCATTACGAGTTTAACTGGTGTAGATCAGCATAAATCTGCCAATTAAGCCTGGTTTATTCCAGCTGAGAAAGTAGATTTTGATATGTTGTATTTAATGTTTCTTTACACTTCTTGAAGAAAAAATGTCTGATGTTGGTGAATTAGTTCCAGTACACCTAGGCTGTTCCCAAAGGCTCTCCAAAATATTTCTACTCTCAGGTCTTTTGCTCTGCTTCACATGCTCAAGATAAGACTTGCTACTGAGTCCAGGCTAGAAGGAACATGTCCCAGGCCATGCTGACAAATAAGGAAATATTTGGGTTTTATGTATTGGTGCTCAAATTTTAAAGAATACCTTGTGCTTTTAACCAAACTAATACAGGACACTGGTGTCTTTTTATTCTCCTTTTCCTTCTAGAGGAACTATTTAGGGCTGGGGTGAGTTGATTGATCTGTCAAGTCACCTGCACTATACAGACTTACTTATGATTATGGGCTACGATTAATAATCCAAGTGGGTTTCTTCAGTTGCATGTTTCTTAGTATAATACACCAGAACAAAAAAATAAAAGGCTCTTTACCTAAAACTCTAATTCATAGAATGGCCCAGCTCTAAATCACATATTATGAATGATCTTTTGAATGTGTCACAGTGTTGTCCATGTGTAAGCTTGCAGCTGGGACAGGATGTGAGTGGATTTAGCATGTCAATTAAAAAAAAAATACAATTTTCATTATGCAGTTTGATTTTTTTATTCCCCAGGACAAAAATATAGGTATTTAAAAGAGTTATTTTATAAATAACTATGACCTCTGCTTGTTTAGACTTTTCATCTCTGCAATTCTTTTGTGGACAGAGTCTAGTAAAGAAGAAAAATACTTTCATAAATTCTTATTTCTTTGAAGTGGAAGGTGGAGGATACGTGCAGGGGAAGGATGGCACAAAAGAGGAAGGGAGTCACAAACCAATGACCCATGGCGGCTTCCTGTTGAAGTTATACACTGAACTGATCTTAATGCCCATTTAGAAACTGGGGAAATTTGCAAATGCCTCCAGATTTCACAATTGGCTTCTGTTCTGTCCCGGGACCAGCTGAGTCCCCACATCGAAACCCTCTCAATCTTTCAGGCTCCCGCTCAGCCCTCAGGCCCGAGGTTGTCTCTCACAAAATGGAAACATTCATTCAGCGCAAGTGCCCCACTTCCAGGCCGGGCTGTCCATTGAAGGCTGCCCGCCGGGCAGGTTCCCACAGCAGGACAGAGCCCTCGGGGAGGTGTCGCTGTCAGATCAGGTGTCAGGACAATCCATGGCCCCGGGGAACGCGGGCCGAGCAGCCGCAGCCCGCTCCGGCTCCGGGAGCTCAGCCACATCAAAGGCGGGACGGGCCGCGGCCTCCGAGCGCCGAGGAGCGGCCGCTGCTCTTGAAGTTGCAGCTTTCCCTTCCTTTTGAAGGCCCGGGAGTGTCGCGATGTGTTTGCAGATCTGGGGAAAATCTGGGATCATTCAAGCTGCAGCTGAGGAACAAAAGAGAAGGGCTCTGACTTAGTGAGGCTCGATGTAGATTTTGCTCAAATGGGTTAGAAATAAGAATATGTGGGGCATTGCTGCTTCACTTTGCTTTTGCACTGGCACAGTGCAAATTCACTTCAACTTCTCTCCACAGGGCAGTAGACAAGGAAGAGTAGATCCATCTTAGTGCAAAAAAAGCTATTTCAGGGGTCCTGGTCTTGTCCCTCAAGATGTGTGTTTTTTTCTAAGAGCATGTCTTTCCTACTCCTAGAATTCAGAGAATTTGGGAGTGAAAACAACTTCCTGAGCTTTTTTTTTTTTCCTTCTGTTTTTAAAACCTGAGCAAAAGTTTGCCAGGTGTGTGGAAAAACCACAAGTTTTATTAAAGTACCTGTGTGATGAGAGAGGGAATGGATAGACCTGGGGAGGGAGAGCACAGATGGGAAAGACTGGAAACCACTGGGATGGATGAGATAGGGCATGACCAGAAAAAAAGAAATTCACGCATTTTAGTTCATTTCAAGTTTTGAAAGCTGTTGGTGTTCAGTTCATTATTGAATTATGTCTGGAAAAGTGATACCTTTTCTTCTTTTTCAATTTAAATGCATATACAAACTCTATACAAAAAAAAAATATATCTAAATATATTTCTTACTATCTATCAATCTATCTGTCTATCTATCTATCTATCTATCTACCATCTATCTATCTATCTCACCAGGGAAGGAGATATATGAAAATGTTTCACTGCTACTGAGTGAGTAAACAACTGAAGTTGTCCCTGTGTCTAGGAGACTGCTCTGTCAAGATGTGAAAAGAGTAAAAAGTGAAGAAGAAATGGGAAAGAATTAAAAAAAAAAAAAAGGAGGGAAATACAGTTCAGAGCATTAAAATGGATTTTGCATTTGATTTACATGACAGTCATGATTCATTTTAAGCTATGTTGTTGTACAGTCTTTGGAATATATTTGTCAGCCCATTATGTCTGTAGGCAGTTTTATAAGACCAGCTACAGCATTGAATAGGCTGTAAATATAACTTGCTTAATACTCTTTCTACTGCACATCTGATGCAGCCCTTTGGGAGGTGAACACTCAGCCTAGGTCATGTCATAGGAAAACTGTGACATGCACTGCTGGACATTCCTGCCTGTATTCCTCTCTGCTAGAGTTCCCTAGGATTCGCCACCTCTCCTTTTCTTCACCTTTGCCATGCTTTTTGAGTGCTTCCAAGTCAACCTGAAAAAAATTCCTCTGGGACATGCAACTTAAGATGGGTTTGCCTGGCTCTGCAGTGGCTAAAATGTGCCCAGGACATAATTGCTGTGTAAGCAGGCAACACAAGAAGGGTACATGTGCTCAGTCCAGGTTTTTGATCTGGAACATACTGTAAAAAGGACATAGTGTGATGACATTTATCAGCACTGGCCATCTAGTTAACAACCCTTTGAAATGAACAGACAAATAACACCTCAAGCCTATTGTTTTAAGTGAAGTTGAAACAAACCTATAAACCTGTCCCACTTGCTCTGGATCTTTGCTTCAAGATAACCCTAGCTGGGAGATTTTTGCTAAAATCTGATTAGCTAACTGACGAGTTAGCTCCCCACAATACTTATGGATGGCTAACATGGCACTGTCCGACTGTGAAAAGGTCTTGCTCATTTTTCCAGCTGTGAAAGCACAGTGGATTAAATTGCATAAAGTTCCACAGTGAATTAAATTGCATAAGGAACCAAGTGGTATTTACACCTTCTCCTTAAGTTCTGCTATCAAAAAGTTACCTGTGGATATCATTGCTGAAAGAAAACAGAGAGTACTCCAATTGAATGTCCAGAATGAGAGCAAAATTGATCAACAAGGTTTTCTGAGTAGGCCAAGGGGTAAGGAAACTGGTGGTATGCTATGCATATGTTAGGCAAGTTGGGATTTCTGGCTGTACCTGTTGTTGCTGTTAATCTATGGGACTGTCATTCCCACAAATTTCACACATATTAAGCTTGATTAAAAACAACCAAAGGAGTATTTAACACTGAAAGAATCCTTTCATTATGGAGAACACTGAGATGCTTGTTACATTTACACTTAATGAAGTGCATAAAAGACAGTTGCTAAAATATGCTGCACTCTGGCATGTAGCTCAGCTAACAGAATTTGGCGGGGGGGGGGGGGGGGTGGGTTTGAAACCTGGCCTCAACACCAAATCTAAAAAAAAGCAACATTTCTGCAGGCACCAATCGTACCTTGACAAAAGTATGAGAGGACCAAGTGGGCTACAAATAGCCAAGTAGGTAGAAAAAACCTGTGTAGGAATTCTGTGTACCTTGGCAAAAATTCTGTCAGCTGTCTGATCTCTTCCAGCAGAGAAGTGGAAGTTTCCACCCTGAACTCAAATGTTGTTACAAGGAGGTAAAAGAGCAAATGAAGGAATGAATTGCTCATAGTAAGCCACTCACTAGAATATAGTAAACAGATAAGATAGAAATATCACACAGCAGTACATGCTGCATATACCAACAAGTGGCAGCAGAAGGATAATTAGCACTTCAAAGAATTTTTATTAAGACAAGTAAAATAAAATATAATAGTCTTTCCTCAGGCAAAATGCACATTGAATTTAGACCTGTAGATGCAGGCAGAGATCACTGCTTCCTCCACTATATGTATGGGCTTAGTACCTCACAAGACTAGACCCATAGCTGTGTAACACTGTACCAGAAACATGGAGCAGTTTTACATGGAGCTACACTGGGAAAAGCCTGCTTCTGAATTGAATGCTAGTAAATTTGAGACCGGATTTTATGAAGTGTGTGGGTGGTGGTATGTGTCAATTAGGTAATTCCCATTATCCTAGTGTCCCTACTGACTTAGAATATACACATCTTGAATTCATTAAGTCCTGTGTTGGTCTAGGAAAGAAAATGAAGGGAATCCTCTTCTAGCTTACAGATAGAACTGATTAAAGGTTTAAGAACAGCACAGACCCAAATTTTCATCATTGCACAGTACATTTAGATAGAGGATGTAAAGTGCTCTGAACCACTCCAAAACATGTTGTAGCAACCACCTGCTTTCAGTTCTGGTAGCTCAAGAAAGTGAAGTAAGATAGACTTGTCAGGGAGAAGAAGTGAAATTAAAGATTTGATTGCCACAATAAATGTGGAAGAGAAGATTAAGTTTGGTTGGGGTTTGAGAGAACAGATGGAGAAAGCCTCAAACTCATTATTCTCCTCCATATTTTTTGACACGGCTGTGGTGCTTGTGTTTGCATGAATATTGGTGGTGACTCTGGACTATAGTTTGGGAACTACTAGTTCAGGGCAAGGAGCAGAGGGCACAGTTGATAGGACTGCAGGTAATCCAGCCTCATGTGCCTTCTGTTGACTCCTACTCAATATCTACAGTCTGGCCTAAAAGCACAGTCTTTCCACAAAAGGAAAGACTGTGCTGAAAAAGCTATTTATGCAAGTGGCCATGGCCTTGAGCATTCACTGAGTTAACACAAAAACTTTTATGGACCAGCAGGAGCTCTCTGGGACATGGGAGTGGATTAGAGGCTAACATGATGAAAAGGAAGGCAGGAGAAAAGCAAGGAGGATAGAAAACAGTAAGTAATAAAGTTAGCTAACATGTCTTTTTTTGGGGAACAAATAGTCAACTGCAACAGCAGAAAGGGCATAAGAGAGGGAAGCTGTACACATAAATTTCTCATTTTGATGAAGCTTTCAAGACATTTCACAGGACCGTGTCTTGAGCAAGGACCTATGACCCAAAGGAACCACTGTAAATTACACAGTTGGTGAAAATATATAGATAACCAATTTCAACACCTGGTTGAAAAAAGAGGTTGCATTTCAAAGAGGATGTTTCATCAGGGATACAATCAAGATCTGCCTAGAATCCATTTTATATTTGTGGCATTTGGGGATCAGTCAAATGGTGATTGAAATTTTATTCAAATTCTAGGAAGTGGTAATGGTGCCACCGTAACCTAACCTATCTAACTGGCCATTATTCAGCATTGAATGATGCTAGTTGATGCATCCTTGAAACAGTTCACACAGTTTTATAAAATGGTCTTGAAATCTTAGAATTCCATTGGAGGAAATCTGGTTTAATTGAGCATTTATATGTACAGAATCCGTACAGAATTAACAAACATACTTAGAACTTTAAGTGGAAAACAATTTTTGAGACTCAGATTTTTAACAGAGGTATGTTAAATGGGAATGCATTTCACTGGGCTTCAGAGTTCCTTGAATGGAGAATTTCTTACCTTTCTGCTAAATATTAAAGCAAAATTAGTGTCGAATTTAACACGAAGAAATTCTATAGTGACCTTATAGCCATTGGAGTTGGGAAAAAACTCTCTTCAGTTCTCTTCAGTTTGCAGTTAACTCATCGGTGCAGTTACAAACAAAACTGAAGAAGTTACAAGCTTGGCTGTGCTGCTGGTCTCTTCTTTTAACTCGTCTTCTCTGAAAACAACCAGTTTTTGAGGACTGTCAGAGTTGTGGGTTGGAACATACTTTTCCAGAGTATTCTGCTCCTATGTAAGTAACATAAAACTGCTCCTTCTAGCCTTTTAGCATTTGTATGTTCCTGTTTGCAATGAGTTGTGGCTTGTCTGAATTTTACTGTCTGAATTTTACTGCATGAATATAATAACAGGACAATCCGTGGAGGAGGAGGCCTCTTCTACTCTTGAACAGACTCACTGTGGTGTAAGAATGGCTTTTTTGGCTTTGATTCCAAATAACATAGGCTTAAAAGAAAAAACAAAACAGGTGTGCCTGAATAAACTCTCAAGAGTTTCATTGATCTATTTGATTAAAATAAATGACTTAACATATACTAAATAAACTGACATGTGCAGACAAGGTTTTTAAAATATGCAGCCCCTCCCTCTCAGAAGTTTGGCAGCAGCAGCACAGGATGATGCCAGCTGGATTATAGTCTACTTGTATCAGGGCAAAGACAGCCAGTGCTTTCTGATGGAGCTGTAACTCTCGAAGAAGTAAATAACTCTGGCTGTTGGCTGCTGCTGTTGCCTCCACAGCTGGGATCATAAAAGGGACTGAGATTGATATTTGCATGGATAATGCTATTCAAGTATTTTATCTGAATAAGCATTGATGAGCATGGTTTGCATTAACCTGGCTGACCTGGTGCTGAAGCAGGTGAGAAAGCAAAGCATAACATTTCTATGGCAACAGGTATAAAGGTGGGAGGATCTTGCAATGCCTCACCATTTCTAAATCAATATGAACTATGTGTCATCAGTCTAGATGCAAGTCTTCTAAAGCACAATATTCCTGGGCAAGTTATTTTAGTAGTTTACCTCATACAAACAGGTAAAAGCTGCTCTACTAGCATACAGTCCTACAGCATAGCATGCTTTGTAGCCTAAATGGATCTAAGAAATGATCCATTAGCTCCTTTTCTGCTTTTCTTAGAAAAATATGTGTCCCTGCATCGTGATGACTTGTTCTGCCTGTGGTCAAGATGACAAATCAAGATCAAATTATTTAATATGCATTAAACTCAGGCCAGTTGCATGATCTTTTTAAACTTCTGTTAATGCCAAGGGATTCAATGTAGGTGAATCAAACCAAAGGTTTTTTCCAGCTATTTTAGATGCAGAAGTACATGATAAATGTACAACAGAGGCATCACTTAACCAATACTGGAAATGTGGCCTTATCTCCCTTGGAAAACATCTGTTTGTTGTTATGCAGCTGTGTTTTGGGAAAAGCAAGCTTCAGAGCAGAGAAATACCAGTTCCATTCAAGTTTCAGGAGCAATTCAATTAAAACAAGTGTTAACTACTGGAATTTATGAAGTGTTTCCTGCCTAATCTTATGAAACTTGTGTAATTGCTATGGGTGGTTAAGACTTTAGCTTTATACCTGCCTGGCTGTGCTGATTGAAATAGAGAAGTAACAAATTAGATTTGAGGAAGTGGCTGGAAAACAAAAGGATACAGGTGTCCTGTGCAATGATGCTGAGTTTCCCAGGGCTTTGCTTGTTAACATAGGGTATGACCCAAAATTCACAGGAAGAAACCCACAAGGATAATAAGCTTTTTCTTTTATTTCAACACTGGGTTGATCAGGAAACTTTCCACAGTTCTTGGCAAGCCAAGATATATTTCTAAATGACTTTTTCACTGGTTAGTTGTTTAAAATACCAAAACAAACAAAGGGTATGGAGTGATCTATCATGTGTGCAGAACACACTTGCAGAGACCAGCACTCTCCCCAACATTTACCAACATGCTACAGCAATGTATTACTGAGGAGTGCATTTCTGCTGACAGATTCTTTCCACCATAATTACAGAGAGAATAATGGCTGAGAAAAAACACCCATATGTGCCCATTAACTTTGCAATCTGTCTGTGTACTTACAAAGCCCTCATCACATCTCAGATATTATAGTGAGAATGGGAGAGATTAGGCAGACTTCAAAGCTGCAAGAGAAATATGAGCGCTGATTCCCAGCCATGATTAATTTGGCCAGAACCTCACACTCCTTTAATTTAATTAAGAACATAAGTGGCAATCAGAGCAGTGACAAAGCAAGAGAGAGACCAAGCTGGCAGCTGAGGACAACACAGGCTCCCCAACAGGTAAAGACACCCATGTGAGATCTGTCAGCCTGCTGGGGGAGTACACCCTGCTGGGGGTGGGAAGGTGATTCATTCTCCATGGGATGAATCCAGTTGATTACAGCATGTGTTTTAGAACTGGAATTGTCTTAAGCCAAATGACCATCAAATAATTAATTACTGGAATTAAAGACTAATAATTATAAAAACTGAAATTAATGGTTTTGGCAGCATCCTGTGATCATGCTGTCATCTTGCAGTATGTATAAAACAGTCTGTTAGGAAAAGAGTAAACTGCTTCCAGTGGGCCAAGAGGACCGTGCACTGTGACAGCTGCCCCCAGCACAAGGCACTGTAGGTTCACACTCTTTTCTCACTATGGTAACACAACTATATGCCAATGCCAGAACACTGTGGCAGAGCAGCCACAGTAATGCTCATCTGGCCACAAAGGGATGTGCTGTGCAGTGTGTTAGCTTATTTACAGCTTATTTATGCTTCTTTCCGTGATGAAATCTCTCTTCTCCCTGCTCTGCTGCCAGGACCCTCTGCTGTCTTACTTGCACACCCAACTTCTGTGGTTCCTGGCTAAGATGGGTTTGCTGCACGTACAGCATGTTCTGTTCTTGTACAACATACATGCAGCCTGTGCATCTGTCATGCTGGAGGTGCTCAGAGGGGCATAATGCAGTCAACAGCCTGCTGCTTGCTCAGCCTGAGCTAAATGGGTGCTGGCAGTGGGAAGAAGGTATTTCACTTCTGGCCTGTGCAAAGTCCCGTGCAGAGACAGTGCATGTCCAGAGGCACACCTGCCTCTACCTCAGCTTCATTTGCTTTGCAGCAGGTGGTATCTTCAGCACCTTCTCCAGTGCCGGCAGGACGGCAACCCCATATCCTACAGTTGTGATCATGTGAGCACATTGTGGTTGCACTTCCAGTGTGCTAGAGGAAAACTGTCTTAAAGTCCCACCAAAAAAANAAAATAGTTTTAAAAACCCCCCAAAAAAAAAAAAAAAAAAAAAAAAGAGAAGAGGAGGTGTTATTAAATCAAATTGGAATTTCCCTTATTCTGAAAACACATTCTTAATGGAGCTTCTCAACAGTTTAAATAACCAGGCTGAAATTTTGGTCATTCACTCCACAATTCACTTCACAAGTCCCGGGTGTCTTTGTGTGCACATGGCACAGGCCCCTGGCTTACCTAGAAAGCAGTCCTGGGCACTTTAAGGTATATATATATCTAAAAGCTTTGAATAGCCTGGGGCATGAGTTTACACTGCTTTAATTATCATATATTATCTGTGCATGTTTCCTCTCATGCCCTGTGGCCAATGCAATATAACTAATGACTCTGACACTGCAGGCTTAAGCTACCTCATGCTTACTGCAAAGTAAGGATTTGCCCAGGGCAGACCTTATGGAAAAAAAAAGTGCTGTAAATTCACTTGGCTTATCTTATGGTAAATAATGCGAGACTGATCTGGCATAGGCTGACATGAAAGTGTCATGTTTTTCTGCCAGTTTGATTAAATCAATTTAGTACCACAATTTAAGTAAAGTTTTCTTTGTACAGGCTAGCAAACAGAAGTTTAGTTTTACAGTTGTGAGCATAATTTCCCAAGAAACATAAATCACACCAAACCAAATATAATAAACTTAGACTACAATAAGTAAAATCACAAAGATTTTGGTTACATCACACTTTTTTGTCTAGACAAGGCTTTCAGAGTGCATATGTTTGACCAAATCTGAGCATCTACAAAAGTCAGCATTTAGGGAAAGGCTGTGCTAACTGTGGGATAAACTCTTCTCTTGGGTTGCTTTTATTTCAGAGCTGTCCCTACTTTGAGCAAAATGTTGGACTAGATGATCTCCTGAGACCCCTCCAACCTGAATTAAACTATGAACCATGATCTGAGCTGGCCACTGAGCCTCCCTCCATAGGCAGTGAACAGCAACAGTCATTTGTAGGGAAAAGGGTCTATTTCTCTACAGTATAAGCATGAAATAAGCATTTTGTGTACTGTGCAATTCTTCTTTTATATCTCTGTTATCAAATGTTTCCTTTCCTGAAGGAGGAGCCCTCTTCTATGATCTTCACAGACTTTCTCTTTCAATGCTTAGCTATCTCCTAATACATCTCACAGTGCTGTCATGATTATCCAGGTATAATAGCTGGTGAGAAGAATCCAGATCAGGACCAGCTCAGAGGAAGGCAGTGAAGACTGAGCAGCAGCAGAATTCACCAGTATCTGCAGCATCAACTCTGGATGGGTTCAGCCTATAAGCTACATTCATTAGAAAGAATCAGTATGGAAAACTGAACAATTTTGGGGAGCAGATACAGGCCACAATCTCATAATTAATTTAGAGCAAGCTGCCCACTTGATCTGTTTTTAGCCACATTCATCTCAGTTCTTCATGACTAAGTGTTCCATGTAGCAGTATGTCCCCAAAGTGCTGTAGGGTCAAGACATAGAAAGAAGTGCTACTTTTACTCATAAAGACTATGAAATAAATAATTATATGGGCAGAGGAACTTACAAAATATAATTTCCTGTGATTCACTTGCTAGCTGTCACTCACATGCTCTTTCTGTGGGTTTTGTAATTTCTAATAATTTGTCCGATAATGTCAGATTCCAGACTTTACTCCCTTGGGTTATATAAAGCAGCACTGATCATGAGCAAGGTCTTAATGCTTCCTGTTCTCACTGATATTTGTGAGAAGCAGCCAAAAAAAGGTCCTGTCATAACCATGTAATTTCTACAGAGTGTGTCCAACTGCAACAAACTGAAGACAGTCAGCCCAGCTGGGATGCTGTAAAAGAAGCAATGGAAGTATTAATCCAGTGGGTCCTAGACCCCAGTCAGTGTTTTTTCTTACTTCCTGCACATGACCAAAGGACTTAGAAAATGTGTGGAAAAAAAGGAAAGGTGTGAAAACTGCAGAGCTGAATGACATCTAAGGATCTCTTGAGAGAATAAGATCCCACATGATGTCAGGTAAACATGTGAGCTGACTTGCCTTTTGCTTCTCAGTGGGGTAGTGATAGCTTGTATTTAATCTAGTAAAAAAAGCCAGGACTCTTTTCAATCTGGCCATTTTCTGATGATGGGGATCACACCTAAACTCTACAATCTCCCAGACCAGGCTAGTTCCTGCTCCATGTATCAATGCCACCTGTGTCCAGCATTTTCTGAGGCAGGACTCTCTGGCCTATGACAAAAACATTCCACAGGCTGCATTTACACTTGAGCAATAGAGTATTATCATGTACCAAAGCTCAGAAATATGGCCTGCATCTCTCCTTTATTTAGTGACAATGTAACTACAAGGTTATTTTCCTCTAGGCAGTTTGGTAACTTATAAAAATCTTAGTGCTATTTTAGGAGAATAAGTTGGATTCATTTGGCCAACACAAATATTGTAGAAAGTATAATATTTTTTCTAGAAAGTATAACATGCTTCTTCCATAGCTGAAAGAAGCAGAAACAATTTGTGGCACACTATCCATCCATCCATCCATCCATCCATCCATCCATCCATCCATCCTTCCAAAACAAAGCTGAAGCAGCAAATTTAGGCTAAATAAAAGTTGGGGGAAAAAAATGGACTTTACTTAAAATAATTGTGTTAACTCCAGAGAAAAGTGGGATTTGCAACAAAGCCTCAGAAATACCAAATCTCATCAACAACTTTCAGTAGCTTTGTCTCCTCTTTACCATCCTAACTCTTGCTAAGAAACAAATTCAGACCTGATTTTTTAATAGACAGATTCACAACAGCTTGTGCATCAGGACATGTTTGGCAGCATGTGTCTGACAAGAATTTTTCTGCCTCCTGGAAAAGTTCTGCTAAATATTCATGTATTTCCCATTGAAAGAAACCTGATTCTTGGCCAAAATGAAGCTTATTAGCAGACAGAAGAGGAGGGGTCCTTCCTCCCTGCTGCACCTCTGATTATTTTAGGTTTTGCATCACACCTGGTCTCTGCAAACAGATGCTCTCAAACCCAAATTAGTCTACTATAGAAATGATTTACAATTTGAGATATTGCCAATTGATAGCATTTAATTTTTTTTTTAACTTTTATGTAGAATTCATAATTTGTGGGACTTTTTTCAGCACCATCTGTCTATCAGAGGTGACTAAAAAAAATCTGTGTTTTAAAAAATGTTCAAAACAGACCAAGAATATTTCTTTTAACATGTTTTCTTCTTTTGACAGAGATCTCAAGAATATATTTACTATTAATGAAAACCAGGAAATGTTATTAAAACTCTTAATTTGTTTGAGAGCACTTTCAGTACGAACTGTTTCATACTCTATTTTTCTACTGAAACCTTTTTCTAAGCAGCCACGAACACATTGAGGAGAGTGACCCAGTCACTGGAAGGGCTCTGATGTTTTGGGTACTCAGTACCAGCTGTGCTGAGCTATTTGTGCCTGGCGTCAGGATGGATGTGTTTGGAACAGACAGAATGAGCCTCCATGCAGGTGGAGCTGTCAGCACCTGCTTCAGAAAGGATGGCAGGAGAGTTCATATCTCTACCCCACCCCTCGCTTAAAGTAGGGACAGCTCCAAGGTCAGACCAGGCATCTCAGGACTTTACCTAGTTTAGTCTTGAAACTCCCTCAGGATGGAGGGACGATGCACTGTCCTGGCAACTTGTTTAGATGTCTTCATGGGGAAGAAGTCCCTATTCATATCCAGGCCAAACCCTGAACCTCAAACCTCTCCCCTTTCAACTTGGAGTCTTTCATCATCAAACCAAGCAGCACTGTGAAGAGCCTGGAACCATTTTCCTGGAAACCTCCCTACAGGTATTGGATGTGACCTTAGGGTCCTCGTGCCAAAGCCATCCCTTGTCTGCCCAACCAGCCCAGGTGTCTCAGACACCACTGCAGCCCAAACCAACCTGGACTGAACTTACTGGAGTTTATCAACGATGTCCCTGTCCTGGGGAGCTCAATACTGGGCACAGTACAGACACAGGGTAATAAGCACTGAGGGCTGAGAAAGCTGTCTCCTAAGTCACTGACCTGTGGCAAGTCTGTGTGAGATTTCATTTTGCCCCCTGTGTCCCTGCGGCAGTGGCTGCTGCTCATAACCTTCAGTGACACAAAATATACAGCTGCACTTCAGCTGTGCCAGGGCAAAGGGGGCTTGACAAACAGCACTGATGAGGAGCAGGAGAAGGCCATGGACCTGTCCTTCTCTGCTTCCCAAGCTGTGGAGGGTGATAATTTCCAGTGGGCAGGAGGGCTGGAAAACATCAGCTTCTATGTAATGTACTAAAGTACTTTGGCCATAAACTTCAAAGTGCTTCCCAGAAGGAAGTTGGATTGCTATTCTTGTTTTGTAAATCAGGAAGCTGAGGAAAAAGGGAAGTGTTTTGACTGAATTGATCTAGCAGCTGCTGGCAGAGACTCTGAGTGTTGCCTATGCCCCGTGCTGCCTCTCAGAGCAGGGACCAGCCCCAGCCACCTCAGGCACGCACTGCACTCCACAGGTGCTCCATGGCAAATTTGCTCTTGGAAATCAGGCTGGTGACATTAAAACAACAGCCTTCAAACTGTGCAGATTTATGGCTTCAAAGTAAAAGTGCTGGTGAGAAATACCATTAATTAGTCATAATCTTATCAAAAATATTTTATTTATGAAAGTAACAATTATACTATACAACCTATATTGGAAATACATTGAATAATTGCTAGAATAAATACAGGCAATTAATTCAATCTTTTTATAGAATGAGAAGATTTATTTGACATTTGAATGTTAACCCAAGCTTTAACTTACATCATAAATAGTTAAAAGGCATAGTCAAGTTTTTTTTGATTTTTACCGTTTCTCTTGCTTTTTTTTAATACTGTTCTATTTTGTAATCAACATGAATCAACTCTCCAATCATTAACATAACATTAGTATGACTTTCAAGCAATCATGTACCTCAAGATAATCAGACAATAAGGTAGTGTGTGTGCAGTTCATTCTACAGCAGAATCTATTCATGTCTGCATAAAAAAGAGAAGCTGAAAATGCTTCTAAGTTCTTTAAGCATCATATGCTGATTTCTGCTTTACCACAGTGCTTTTAATACCAGAATCTAAAAAGGGCAGCTGGTCTTTCTGTTGCTCTTTATAAAGTATATTAGGCCTCAATGCCACATTCCTTTGGCTGGTGAAGGACTGCAGAATTTAGTCCTGAATATTATTTCTTGAAATTGTGGTCCAAAATAAATGCCCAGGACTGATTATTAGGCACCAAGGAAGTGATGCATTTGCTAAGGCTTGATGTTTTCTGATAAAAAAATTGTCTTCTTTTCTGGTAGATATGCTGTAGTCAAAAACAAATTATTGAGCTCAGTACTGGGGTCTGTATTACACTGGATGTCAGAGAAGGGGATGTGGTTTTTTCTGTAAACTGTATGAAGGAAGTTTTATAGTACAACACACACATTTTAAAAGTGTTGATAAGTTTTTCCTTCCCTGTTTTGTTGGGTTTCTTTTTTTGGTTTTTGTGGGTTTTTTTGCTTTTTTTTTTTAAATAAAAACCTGAACTATTTGCTTGGTACTAGCAGATTATGAACAACTAGGACCATCAGTGAATTCAATAGCAGTTTCATGTGCCCAAGATTTTTCCAAGTCAGAAGTTTTTGACTGCTCAGGTCTCATATAAAATCAGTGGGATGCTTTCCATAGCAATGTCTTTTCCAGTGGCATGGAGCTGTATGGTTTATTTTGCATGCCAGGGATATTAAGCTCTCAGCAGAGAAGCAAATTTCCCTTTTACAATGTTATCAAAACAAAAACCCCAAATTGCACATATCTACCCCTTTGGCCTTTTTTTATGCTCAAATGTGTTTGCATGCAAAACCTGAAAATTTCGGGCCTTTCCTAATAAATGTCTTAAAAGAGCACATTTAAATGCTTTTTCACAGAAATAACCATTCATCAGTTGCAAAAATGCAGAGAGACTTTTTATTCTTTCTGTTGTGAACAATATCATTTCAGCAGAAATTTGGGGGGAGAATGTATGATTTTTTTGTCCCCAAATATATTTAAAAAGACTAAAGAACAAAATGTTGGGGAGGCAGCTTTTTTTGGCAGATAGTAAAATATAAAATATGTGATTTAAAAAAAAAAAGTTGGCTTAAAAATACACACACACAAATAATACAATAATATAAAAATACAGCTCAGCCAACGGCCTCTTAAAATTTACCTTTGGCATTACATTTGGCAGCCTAAAACAAAAGACCCTTCCTATAAACAGAACTATAAAAAAGAGAAGTTCATAAATTAGGTTGCAAGGGGTTGTACAGTCCTTTTCTTGATTCTCCAAACTCCCTTTCTTTCTGTCCACACACATAAGCATGACCAGTGAGGTATATAGAACATAACACTGTCAGGCATATGCACAATAAAACAAAGTGCATAAACACAGAAGTTCTCCCCTTTTCTTGTGAACAGGTCGTAACTGTGTGGTTTGCATCCTTCCCCCCTTGGAAACAAAAAAACCTTTTTTTTTTCTTTTTTTTTCTTTTTTTTCCTTACTTTGGCAGGATGAAAATGAACCCAGAGGAATATAAGTGTCCTATTCCCAGCAGCAGTGATCCATTTCCCTTGGCAACATATGTCTGATGCCACAGATACTACAAGGTCGTTGGGTTGCTTTACAACTCTGGGTAACTTCCCACGGAAACATCATACGTCTAGCACCATGTCGTAGTGTTGTTGCTCTTTCTTCCGCCTGCCACATTTGTTGATAAGAACCATGTACAAAGTCAAAAGCAAAACCCAGTAACATGCATAGAGTATTGTGCCAATGATGAGAACTGTCTGTTTTGACTCAGAAAATGGCTTTTTTGATTCCTTGTAAATAGTGAAAATTACGCCGCCTAGGAGGATTGTAAACCAAATGGAGACTGGAATGAGTCCTATAAAATTAACTACAATGGTTTTCCTTCCTGACGTGCCCCACCCTGCTTTGTTTATCGTGGCAATTGCAAACATCTTTGCTGGCAGTAAACTTGACATGTACAACACTGAGTAGAGTGACATGAAAACCATGACAATGTTGCCCCTAAGGAAGCTGGCAAAGGAAGACTTTATCAGGCCAACTAACTGAACTGTCAACAGGAAGAGGAGAATGTTCCAGATTTTTCCCCTGTAGAAGAGCTGAATGACTGTGGCAATAAGGAAGAAAGGAAAGAATCCAGTGATTACAGCTTCATAGGTCATCCACAAATGGTGCTTGTGGAACCACATGGCATTATAAAGCCACTCTCTAAAGTAGGATTTACTCCAGCGGGTCTGCTGATTCAGCCACCTGAGATACTCTATCGGTGTTTCCGTAAGGCACTTGGATCTAGCTGTGTATTTTGTTGCATAGCCCAGACTTAGCACTCTGTTAGTTAGATGCCTGTCATCTCCAAAGCTGCACTGGGAGCCCATAAACTCTTGATTGTACCAATCTTCCACAAATTCATGGAGTAAAGAGTTTCTGTACATTCCCAGAGGTCCACTGATGCACTGTACACAGCCAAAGTAGGATTGACAGGCTCTTTCGATGTTAAATGCCATCCAGTATCTCACGCTGCTCAGAAAGGAGATCCAGGAATCATATTTGTTCAAAATCTGCAAAATAAAAAAAAAAGTTTTCCTTTTAGATGAGCTCTTAAAACAGAAAATGTGCATAATGGATCAATAAGTAATTTGCTGAGAGTAGAGCACCATTAGATGAATTGTGGTGGGAACCTCACTCCTGTGTTCAACTCACAGCAAACCCAGGAGCTACACAAACATTTCAGCCGGGACATTGACAGGAAGGGTGAGATGAAACCTTCAAATGTCTGTTTCACCAGAGGTTATTTTTTTCCTTGCAACCTTTTCAATTCTCCACAATGAAATTTCCTTATTTTCTATCTCATTTTTCCTTATCTTTTGACCCCAGTTAGACCTGCTGGATTTAGATTTTACCAAGAGGACCTGGTGAATTCATGGCTTCCTGCTGCTTTCCTGCCCATACACATCTTTGGGGCTCACAGGACTCCTTCCAGCACTCCCAAAATGATGCTGGAGCATGAGAAAAGCAGAGCACATGGTCTTTGCCCTACATTTTTAGTATCACAAGTCTGGCCTTAGAGGCTTAACCTTGAACTGTGTCCCCATATCTAGCATTCCTCTGAGGAGCAACCTGTTCTGTCTCTGCAGTACCAGCCTGTTACCTTGTCCCTAGACATATGGTGATACTCCAGTAAAGCCTTCCTCAGGCCCACATAAATGTCTCAGTCTTTCTCTTCTGCACAGCCCAACTGCACATCCAGTCAAAACTCGGCCAATGCATGAGCGCATGCAGATGCTCAAGTCTGTGGCTTCACATCCAGGTTCTCAACACACATCTTGTGCTAGAGGATGTGACAAGGAAGTATGTGGATCTTTGGCCTTCTACAACTATAAAGCATTGCCCTGCAACTAGAAAAATATAGTCTTTTGCTCTGATGGTCCTAATTTCCATCAGTTTTAATTCCAGAACATATTAGAAGCAGCAGGGCTTGGGGATAGGCTCAAGCCTGGCTCAAATGTGTTTGGTGTATGCTGGAAAATGAACTGGGAAAAAAAAAAGCCCAAAGCCTTCATTCTGTCACCTTTCCTCACAGAGGACACACGTCCTTCCCAATGCAGATGCTTATGAACCTTCACTGTCACAGCTGAACCTGTACTGCCTCCCTCCACTTGTACTCACATATGCCTGGAATTTCACATGCATGGGCTGTGTTGCCTGGTTTGTGGTCAGTCTAGAGCTCCAAAGCTATGCAGGTTTCTGTGGGAATCCTAATTTCTGGAGTTATGAGCCACATGCCTGAAATACTTCTGACTACTTGGGCGTTCATTAGCAAGTTCTTGCACATTTACATAGCTCTTTCTCCTCTGTCTCACATAAAAAGCCCAACTGAGTATGGGGGACTGACCATAAGGCTAACTCAAACAGTCATACTCATTTCTCTTTATAAATTGCAGCAGAAGGAGTTGTGTCAAAAGGTACCAACAGCCTTTTGCTGTAGTAATCAGCCAAACTCACTAATGCTGAAAATCCTAACACACATGGGGCTGGTCTGACTTGGAAGTTTTCTATTGCCCTACCTGACAGAGATGGGAGACCCAGCAACACACAGAGTGCACAGTGCAGAGCATTTCAAAATTACTTTTTATTTCTAACAATCTTGGCTGCCAGCAGTAATATAATTGAAGTGCCTGAGGTTGCTGGACATGGCTATGGGACACCTGTTCTCAATTTCCTGCTCCCCTATAGCTTTTCTTTGGTACCTTGAGCAAGCAGCTATACCCAGAGACTCAAAGATGCCACAACAATCCTGACAATGCCAGTGCCCCTCTTTTCACATAGAGGGGCAGAATATTATTTGTTTGCTTGCTTTGGATGTTAAAACCATACAGTGCTCACATCCAAGAAGAGTTTCCATTCAATGGACAAAAAGGTTAAGGTATGATAAGAGCATCTATAATGGCATCACATATTATATATATGTATATGGTATATATACATAAATTATATTTAATGCTATTTCAGGCAGAGAAATCTGTTGCAATGCAAATAGTTGCTGAAACACCTCTGTTAATCTAAAAATTATTGTACTCACCTGCACATCACCTCCAACTCCTCCAACCATGGGATCTTCTTCTAAAACTTTTACCATCTCCACTGACGAGGCTGGATCAAGCATTGTATCTGAATCACAGACCTACAAGTAAGAAAAAACAAGAACAAAAATGGGTTAAGGAGTACACTACAGGAGAAAATAAAAATCATGCAAGTGATTATAATGACTCTAAATGCATATTCTCCTGAATGCAATTAAATCTGAGTTTGAAGTCTGCACTGATATTTCTGTTAAAGGTCACTTGTACCAGGCAGCAAGGCATAGTACTGCACAAAACACAGAGCTTGTTAAGGCTGTGCACACAAACAATCCTCTGTATCAGCTCCATTTGTTTTACTGGCACACTGGACTGGCTTCTTCCAATAAGATATGGGGCACTGCAGAGTAAGACAGTGTTTGTGGGTGTGCAGCAGATTTCTGTTATGCTCTGACATAGAATTTCTCTGCATCAGCTGCACAGTTGGAGCACCCTGGTCAAATGTTTCCCATTGCCATAAGAGGGACAGAGTGAGGAGTTAAATCCCAGGCACTTGTTATTAAAAGGAAAAAAAGTCAAGTAGGAGTCTGGGAAGAAACCTAATTGTTCTTTCACTCACAGAAGGGTTTAGCAATTCATGTAAAATATGTATCTTATATTTCAGAACAAACTCATTTTTAATTTTAGATTCATGATGTGTTATTAGTAGTGCAGGGATTTGACATTTGATGCAGAGAAATTATTTGCTATTTTTCTCTGGCATTCTTGTGAAAAGATATGCAAGGCCAGAAGGCGTGAGTCCCAAAGTTCAGTACTCCAAAAGACCAAGGCAGAAGTAAATGACACACAAGGCATTTCAGCTACACAAACACTCCTAGTCAACTAAACACTGTGTACATTAGGAAATTGGCTTTCCCCTGGAGAGTAGGAGGAGGGCTCAGACAGGCTGGCTGGTCTGTGAGACAGCTGGCATTGCTTTCGTTCGCTCTGAGGAGAATGACTTGGGCTGCAGCCTGCTTTAAACAAGAGGGTGTCTCCTTGTTGCAATTGCTGCAGCTGAAAGAACTGGCCACATTGTGTGTGAACTCATTTCACAGACACCCAGGAACTGGAGCAGAGACTGTCCCAGAAACACCCCTCTGACTGGCTGAATCCCACCCTACAAATTCTCATACAGCCTCCAGTTTGTCCCCACATTGCATTCCTGTGACTTCAGACGAGGTCAGTAGGAGCAAGTCAGCAGCTCCACCTAAACAGCATAAAGACAAATTCTGCTGAGGCTTTGTAATGGGTATCCTAATTTTGGTGTCCTTTCATGCAAACTTTCAATTCAACCTAAGCCCTCTTACTCCAGGGGAGAGGCAACCTTTACATCTGCTCTATGAAGTGGGAGGAGAGCACTGGGGCTTTGCTCTGGACCAGACTCAAGAGGAGAGGCTACCCAGGATAGTTGGACTGCATAGTTTTGGATGCAGCTGGGACTCTGTCAACATGCTCCCCTCCATGCTCACTCCGAGGGGGCCAAGAGGAGAAAGGTGATGAAAGCTTTCATATCTCTGTCAGTAGAAAAGCCACAAGCATCTCCAGCTCCCACTAACTTGATGCATCCATCTCCCCTCCTCAATGGCCTCATCCCACAGCATCTTTGTAAACTGGCCAAGGCCTGACTCTAGCTTTAGTGGAAAGCTGTCATCAGTGGCAGCACTGGGTGATAGAAAGGGAGAAAAACAGTTCTAGTGAAGAGGGAAAAAAATGCCTATACTTTCACTTGGGTCTTTCTGGACAAACCTGTTGCTGAGTGCTTTGCACAGGCAATCTGTAGTTTGCTGAATTCCCAGGTGCTCACGCAGTGACAGGCATGTCATTTCTTGTGACCATTTCTTGTGACCCCCTGCTTTCCCTCCAGGACCTGCCATTTGAGCAGCTCCCACCCCATTAGATGTATTTACCTATGGCAGAAAGGCCTGCCCATGAGCCACATCACTAATATATTAGAGATGAGGAATCCTGAAAATATTGGATTTTTTTAACAAAACACCATCACATATCCTGGGCATATCAGCACAGTGGGTATGTCTAGGTTTCTGGGACAAACCTAACAAGCCATCATTTTCCATCTGGATGAGGTTTTTGCAGGTGAACAGAGGACACACCCAGAGAAACACAGACACTTAGAAGCCCAAAAAACCACTGACACCTGCCTAGCCAGGGTGTGCCCAGGACAGCCCAAGAGACAATTTGCCATCTTTCCACATAAGGGCCAAGTGACCCAAACATCACTGCTTTGGGTCACAGAGTTACATGAAAGGGACAACTGACCTTAAGGGTCAGTTCTTTTACTTGCTGTAGGCAGTGACAGTTTTTCCAAGCTGCTCTGAATTCAGACTGCACTGGACTGTCCACACAGGCACCTCCATCAAGCCAAAATGAATTGCACCCTGGTTAGCTCACAACTCTGCACTGATAATACCTGCCAGTTTAACTCCTCCACCTGATTGCTTGCACACTCATAAACTCTTCTAGGATGGAAACAAGCCTTCATAGCAGTTCTCAGTACTTAATGGGACACCACTACTGAGTAACAGCTGGTTATCTGCACTGGTCTGACTGTTTATGATTGCCTGTTCATAATTCCATGGTGTCTTCTAAGAACTGTAATACCTACAATTTTGAGGGTGGGCAGTGGTGCTGACTGGCCACTTTTAAAAGTGCTTAATCATTGAGGCAGACTGCTTAGCCCTTGAAATATAGGGCTTGTTTAAAGTAATTTACCCTGTGCCTCTCCAAAGGACCATTTGAAATATCTCAACCTTTATTCATTCATAAAACAGAGCCACATTTTATCTGCATTTTTTTATGACTCTGCAGTAGCCAGGGCCACCAAGGGGCTGCATTTCTACTACAGATGTGACTTTAGATGTGACTGTGGCATCAGTCACTACTGCAGACTGTGCTCACAGCAGCTCTACAGTCTCTGACAAATTCATTAGACCTTCTGAGCCAGGTCTGGCGTGCTAACTGAACAGAAATCTCTCTTCTATTTTCTGAATTTATGCTATGACTGTTGAAATAGAAACACTTTTTCCAGTTTCCCTGAAAAATACAAGAGCTGAACTGAGGGAGGAAACTTGCAATGAATCTGCTTCCTCTCTGCCTTCTTTCTCTGCAATCTGGTATGTCTGTGTGATTATAAACCCATGCTAATAAAGAAAATCAGCATTTTTATCCCATCATAGTTCCTCACAGCACAAAACCAAAGCGCAGACAATGGAGAGCTTAAGCCCATTGTTTTGAAAGAATAAATCAGTTTCAGTTTGGGAAGTGGTGGAGGATGGGGTTTAAATCTTGGCTTTACTCTCCTAGCTCCAATAACAGAGCAGTTCCTGGCACTCTTCAGTTTCTGCCCCTCCTGCGCACTGAAGACTCGCTGCTCTCAGCCCAGCTACTGGCAGCCTCTCCAGGTCCCTAGGACACTGCACGTGGATGCTGTGCTGTGCAGAGCGTGCACACACACCCACACAAGGCTGGGCACAGGCCCCAGGAACACATGTGGCTCAGCCATGCAGCTGCCCCGAGCCAGCAGAGAGCACCTCACAGGGAGCTGCTGCTCCACTGCAGGAGACTGCTGGATGCTCTGAGTGTGGGAGAAGCTCGGAAGAACTGAGGGTGGTTCATTAGGAAAATCATCTCCTATTCAGTGGGATTAGTCAAATGAGCCTTCTTGGCCTAGATTTCAAAGGAAGGGTCCTCAGTGTCCAGCCAGAGTATCTGATCCCGCCCGCCTTCCTCCACACATGACCCTTTCCCCTTCCCACAGTCAGCAGGACTGTTTGCAGGAGCAAGGAATACTTCCATGTAAGTGAGGCAAAAACATAGACAATCTTTCAGGGGATCCAAGACAGCTGGAAAGAAATGTGCCTCTGCTGCTTTGGAAACAGGGAGAGAGGACCCAGCCTAATTCATTTTTAAGTGAGTAGTGTGTCATAAGGGCCTTCAAGGCCAAGTTGCAGTGAGTGAGGTAATGCAGCTGTAAGTGATGAAGCAAAAGCTCCTTCAGGCTTTAGCTGAAGAAATTTTCTTTCAAATCTACACATTGACCCTTTTATTGAATACTTCACATGGCCTTCAATGCCTTTAAAATATATCCCCATCTTTTTTACAGACTTCACCACTTCTCCAAGATATTCCCTAGTGAGACCAAATACCTGTCTGCTCGTATATGGGGCTGCTAACAAACTCACAAAATAAAGCCTTACCCAAGACCTTCACCTACAGGAGTGAAGATGATGGGGCTTTCAGGTCATTGGCTTTGCCTGAAGCAAAACCATTTGGATGAGGGGGCAGTACTGAAGGCAGGGGAAGGATTTCAGATTTCTCCAGTAGCTGGTGCACAAATTTAAAACAGTCACAGATAGACTGGCCATTTTAAAAGGTAGCAAAATACCCTTTTAACGGTCAAGCTGTTTCCAAACAGACTGAAAGGAGCACTGTGTTCATCAGGGACTAGGATGGCCTCTAACATGCTGCACAAAATATACAAAAGCTGCTTTCTTTCGAAGTGTGTTTGAATTGGCACTGACCTGCTGCTCTAATACCTACCTGTACATAATCCACACTTCTCCCCAGTGCTTTGAATGCTGTGTACATTACTTCTCTTTTTCCACCCCATTTCTGCATGATGCAAACACTTTTGTTGGACAGGACCAGCTGAGATACATGTTGCATGCTCTCTCTGTGAGACTCCTCTGTCTCACCCGGACCTTTGTCATGGAAGTTATTACTCCAGATGTAAGTGGCACAACTGTCCCTACCCATGATTTCAGTGAAAATGTCCATCATGTAAACGTCGTCTTCTGAGTTCCCATCAATGACCATAACAACTTTAATTCCAGGGTAGGTCAATCTTTTTACAGAAAGTAAACATTTTCTTAAGTAGTCAGGATCTTCTTGATAGGCAGCAATACAAAGGGCAACTGTTTTGTTCAGTTTGATTGGAGTCTCTAGCGACCGTTTCATTTTCCTGTGCTCTAGGTAGGCAAACAGGCTTTGGATGATGAGATGTGATGCCAGGATAGCACCATAGAGTCCAAAGGAGAAGTAGTAGTTGTCTGTTTGGATGAACTGGTAGCCCACAATGTAAGCAGCGGTGATTCCCAGCAGGAGGGACACCCCGAAGAGTGTGGTTCCAAGTATTCTCAGGATACATATAAACCTCTCACAATACATCTGCAAAGAAGTAGGGAAACCATTAGCAGAGCCACCACTTGCTGACATAAGACATCATTACAGGGGCACGTGGCTGCAACACAGATCTCAGCATCAACAGATACACCCTGAGCTTCTAGCTCACAGACTCACTGCATCCCCTTGCTCAACTGAACATCTTTTTGCAGGACTTCCCCCATATAAAGTACAATCCAAACAGACTTAATGTAGCAGGAATGTTTTCTTCTATTCACAGTGCCCTCACAGAAGGTGCTATCTGTGTCAGGATCTTATTTTGGCAGCCTGGGCTGGTTGGATAAAACACTCTGTCATATTATCCTGAGGAGGTTGGAGAAGGGGCTTTTGAGCCACCACTCACTTCATATGGTCACAGGAGAGCAGAACAGCTGAATGTCTGGGCAGCCCCTCCTCATCCCCCATCCATGTCACGACTGTATCCCACCCTGGATTGCTTCTGTCGCTTAGTTATGTTTGCAAAAATATTGGAAAGACATTCTTAAAACAGATGCCTGAAGGTATTTATAATTTTTTAAACAGATGTCTGACTATATTTATAATTTATATTTATATAATCAGACATCTGCTTTAAAAGGTCTTCTCAATACCATTGCAAAAATGCATTATTCATATAGTTGTGTACATAGATACATGCACACGTAAGCATGTGTGTATAGGGGCTAAAGCTTAACTGAGATTAAGTCTGTGGCAAAAATATGCATAAATTTAACAGAGCCAACACTCCACCCTGGACTCAGAAATTCTCTAAGACATCAGCTGATTCTACATTTCTACAGCTGATTCTACCACTTCTACATATTTAGCTTACCTGATTGTAAAATCTTCTAAACTAAACTCTGGGCTATGGAGCAGCTGGCTGGCATGGAGGGTGCTCTGGCATTCTTGAAACAAATAAACAGTATGGGCAGGCACGCAGGTGGACTCTATTGGTACCTAAATACCTTTTCTGACAATCACATTACCCATTTTATGCAACGGCTTTCTCAGGATTGTAAGAAGTTAATGACAACATTTTCTGTCAGTAGATGCATTTTATGTGAAGGACATAAAACAGATGATGTCTGTTTAAGGCTAATCCAGCAAGTGTGTTGCAAGTCAATAAAGTTCATGCTTGAATATTTTGCTGAATTAGGTCCTCTCACAGTAAGAGATTTAATATTTGTGTTTTCTTGCTATTATTCATATTTCCCCTACTGTTATCATCTCACTCATCTACTGCTCATGTTTGTTTCACCATCTGTTGGTCAAAGCTGAAGTTGGAACAGGACTTCCTTACATCATGTATGTTTTTAACTCTTCCTTGAAAAATTACTACCAAGACACAGCAGCATAGCTGTCATCAACTATATATATGTCTGAAAAGTTACAGGCTTGGAACAAAAAAGTCAACATAGAATCACTTACAACATAAAAATAAACTAGGCAAGCATGAAGTTTGAGGTTACAAAGATTTTGTCTTTTTCCACTGGCTATTTAGGGTCTTAAATTTCAAGACAGGAGGAAGCCTCTTAAATGTATATTTGGAGGCACTGTAAAAGAAATCAGACCCTAGCTCTAGGACTTCCTTGAATACTTAAGGCTGGGCTCTGACAGGTGTTGTAATCATCCACCAGCAAAAGGGACCCTCCCTGTTCTGGCCTGTCTGAAAATCTTTCACAGCAGGGGTCAGAAAGATGCCTAATAAAAGACAGCTTATGCTTACCACCACTATAGGTGAATTGAAACTCAGTGCCCAAAATAGACTTGCTTTAGAAAACAGATTAAGTAATGGATCCCCTCTAGATTACCTCGAAGTAAGATAGCCCGTGTGTTGACTAATCCCTCAAGCATGCAAAATGTTACAAACATCAAAGTAAATGTCTCATTAATGGTGCACTTGTACTCTGCTTTCCTATTTGGGGTTCTAAAGTCTGCTTACATTAAGAATTATGCTGCTGAAATAAACAGGATTTACATTAAGATCTGGAGTGGTTACATTTGAATGCCTATATACTGTAGCAGGCATCTTTTACATTAATTTGCTAATGTTTTGCTCCTCCTATGAAGTGCCTCTGCACAAAAGGAAAAGAAAAAAACCCAAAAAAAAATTCTCTGACTTTGTCATTACAGCACAGATCCTCCCCATTGGAAAAAAATCCAGTCTTTTAAGGTCAAGAAATTAATTTCTGGTGTTAATAAAACAACACTTCTTTTTCCCTTTCTCTGTCAACCTTAGGAAAATGCACAGTGTTTTGATCTAAATTCCTGGCTTTCATCAAAGAAACTTTCCCCTTTGTATGTGCAATTGAGGGTTTTATGTATAGCCTTTTAATTGACTGAATCTCAGGGGAACTGGAAAAGTTGCTCAATAGTCTCAAGATTTAACACGAGGTATTGATAGCTTGCCCAGCAGAAATGATCTTTATCAAATTTAACATGCCCAAACAATGGCAAAGAAGCCAAAAACTCTCCACCCATCTCCAAGAATTAAGCCAAGAAGTTAAAAGAAAATGATGCTTGTACAAGTCTGGGACCAAAAATGAACTGCTGAATCAAATACTAATACTGAGGCTAGGCAGCAGCTGCTTCAGAGACTTTCAGATCAGACAGTGCTGTTACAAGTATCTAGCCCGGCCTGACACAGTGAAATATAATAATTCTATCCTGCAATTCAGGCACCTAAATCCCTTACAGGCACCTTCACTTAACCCCATGGAGCTGAACCCAGTATGAGTTTTACACAGCCTCCAGCAAGCAGACCCAAGGTTTGCATGCACAAGGTGAGTGTATGTAAAGAGCCTTCAAAGTCTACTACTGAGCAATTTGTTGTCGTGATGTTTCAGCTCTTTCCTTTCAGGGGTGATCTGAGCAGTGCTCACCAGCCCATCTCATAGAACTGAAATGTGAAAGCCATATGCTAAATCCTGATGCTGTGTAGGCTGTTGCTGATTCAGTCACACATTTTGATTCACAAAGCAGTGCCAAGTATATACGTGCCTTGTAGTGACTGTACAGTAGCAGGCAAGGAGTGCCTTTCTTTGGAGGCTGCTATGGAAAAGCATGACCAAGAAATGAACCCTTGCATGTAGCTGACAACAGAGTCCACCTGGTGAACTGTTTGGCATTATGTCTCTTGGCATCCGATAAAGCCAAATATATATACAAAAAGAGTATTTCTCCTTTGTGATGAAGGATAAAAGGAATTTACTCCACATTATTATTAACAACTGGCATAACTAAAAGTTGTAGTATTCTAACAATGCTTTCATGAAAAACATCAGGTTAACAAATGACTGACACACAGTACATCTAATGATTGGGGTATTAACTGTAGCACTAGAGATCACACTCCTTTCTCAGACTGAATAATGCCTTAAATCGCAAATTAGAAGAACATAGCAAAATATGCTTCAGTTTTCTCTATTCTGAAAAATATTTAGGCTAGCATTTACTGTAGTTATGGTACCTAGATCTAACTTTTATAGGATCTAGACATTTGACTGAAATTCAGCAGGTTCTTCTGTTTTGTTTTGAACTGGGTCTTTACTCAACAAAGAACACTAGTGACCTCCATGGTAAAGTACCAATTTTTCTTCCTTCAAAATCCTGTGGCAAAGTTCATACACATGGCTATTAATCAGCTTTTATGCATCTCTGAGAGTAACAGGGCCTGAAGATCACCCCTTTCTGAAGTCAGAAGTCAAAGAGAAAGAAAAAGCTTATTTTGTTGCTAATACTGAATAGGGGTAAATAGATATCCAGAAAACCACCATGCACTGGTGCCAGAAGATATCAACATTATCTGCAGCCTGTTCAATTCTTTACCCTCTGTTGTGTGGCTGCTATGAGGACAAAGGAAGCAATCAGGTGGTGCCTGGCATCTATTGATACAGGACATGGAACCAGTGATGAGGGTCAAACTGAAGTCATGTTTGCTTATAACACATGGGATGCATCTCGCTACATCATCTCTCTCAGAAATCCCCTCTTGTGCAACACTCAAACATTGGCACATAGTAATTCCGGGTAGCTTTTCCTCAGAAGATTAAAAAGCAAGAGAGGGAGACACAGAAAGTTTGCACCTAACACGTAATGATTTGGAAGGTTGTTTGACAGAATTAGCACTTAATAATTGCAAACATCTGAAGACATTTAGAAAAACCCTAACCGTAAGTTGCAAAAGCCAATATCTATCCAGGAGGCAGTAATAAAGCTTTGGTCACAAATGTGTTCATTTTGTCCCTCTACTGGGCCTGACTGAGATGGAATTATTTTTTCCCATAGCCCTCCAAGTGCTCTGCTTTGTATTGGTGGCTGGGAAGGTGTTGCTAACACAGCAGTGTTTTGGCTACTGCTGAGCAGTGCTCCCACAGCATCCAGGATGTCTCTCCAACATTTTCTCCCACACCAATATGCTATGGTTGGACTATACTTAGTTCAAAGGACTAAAAACCTGAAATGTGTCCTCCAGAGGTACACCTTGCAATTAGTTTCATTCAAGAGGAATCCAATTTGGGTGTCCAGTTATTGCTATGCAATAGAAACTCAAGCAATTTCATTGAAGGGGGGACACTTGTAGCAGCAGCTTTGACAGCACCTCCTCATTGAAAACAAATTGATAATACAAATCAACCTCACATGTGAGATCTGCAGATCAGATTTGTCTGGAACCTTTGTGGAAACCAGAAGTGCTGAGCACAGAAAACCTTTGAAAACATCTCATTTTTATATGCCTGTATGGAAGCTGCATTCTTAAATATCTATTCAACCTTAGTGCTGAGGCTTTGAATTCAGCAAAGCATGTAAGTGTGTCATTAAAGATAAGTGTGCACTTAGATACTTTGCTGAAGAGGAAAATCAGTGGATAATTTATCTTGCAGTTCTGTAGTAAAGGCATAAAAAAATCTTTCTCTGAAAAGATGCTATTTCTGGGACACTTGAGGTAAAAATGCAATTATATTTTTGAAAAATTTATTGTAGAGCTTAACCTCCCTTATGAAGGTTGTTTGATATGTCAATGCTTAACCACTGCATTTCTTACATTAGGGAATCTAAGAGTGGATTAGGGCCTTGACAATTTGAATTTGCTTCCTAGTGTTGTCATTCACCTGCTGGGTGACCTTAGATAAGTAAATTCACCTCTCTCTGTCACAGCTTCCTCACCTGTAAAATGGGAATCATGATCATGCAAGAAATTTTTGGAGCTCTATAAAACCCTTCATAAGGCTTAGGTTACTCTTTTTAGTGCTATATGAGATCCACCTGTTCTCTAGTTCCATACAACTGGTTTTAGTAAAAAAACTCCAACAAAAACCAAGATACCCCTTGCTATTTTCCTTGCCTATGTTCACCTGAAGGTATAGCCTGTGGGGATTTGTCTGTAACAAACATGCAACTCTAACTCAGCAGGAGGCCTGAGATCAGTGAGGTGGGTACCATAAAAGCCAGCACACACAGCTTTAAGTGCATACAGCCACCAAGGGCTGTTTTGCACACAACCAAAGGAAGAATGAAATCTTTATAAGCCTTAATACCCACTTCCTTACTAATGAGAATCATAGCACTGGCTGCCACAGAGCAGCTGCTTCAATGACACGAGTGTGTCAGAGTGCACATGTGAGTGCCTGCACACACTGGATCTGGGCCTGTAGACACACTCTCATGGTGTTTGATGCTTACAATTTCTCAGACAATAGTTAGATTCATTATTAGCCTTATTTTGGTGGCAAATTAAATCATACATCATTGGAGTACAAATGATTCTAGGTAGATATTAATCACAAGCATAAGATAGCTATCCAGACTCCCTCTTCTATTCTACAGCCTGCAGAGAGGAAAGTGAAAAGTTATGCTCCATCTGTACACCTTTATTACAACACAATTACCATATCTGGAACTTTTGGTTATTTATAACTTCCAGATTTTGTTATGCTATTGATCTTCTGGAAAGGGCTCACATAAGACGAAAGTTAACTTTGAGGTTAAATTAAAAGTAAAGAACAGGATTACTGATGATGGCAAACTATCTGTATGCACAGGCTTTGATTAGCAAATCAAGAATCTCCTATTTGTTCAGTGTATGTTTCCCACTAAACTACTCCAATTTAATCTCTTACAGGTTTGAGTAACCAATGTGGAAAGAATTCTATGGCTGCAGGTTGGATTTGACCCTCATGTACACAATAATACACTAGTTGTTAAATTAACCAAAAAAAAAAAAAGGAAAAAGAAAAGAAAAGAAAAGAAAAAAAAGAAAAAAATCCCCAGACAAATGCTCCAAGAAACAAAACAAGAAGTAAATCATATTTCTACTCAGATATTTTGCATTGTGGTTTAACAAAAATCTAGTTTAGAAATGTTTTCTGGTTGCTGATTAGGAATACTTTGCTGCTCTATACACTAATCTTGAATAGCAAAAAAATGGAGCAAATGTGCTTTCATGTCACAAATATGAAGACTTGAGTTTTTCCTAGTGAACTTGCCTGAAAAACTCCACTGAATCCAGTAGAGCAGCTCTTCCTACTGGGAAAACATTTACCCAGGTTTTTCTATGCTTGGATGCAGGGTAGGAATGATTTATTACCCTTATCTAGTCCTCAGAAGAACCCTCAAGGCACCCATGTTACACACAATGTATGCTTTCAAAAAAGTGTATGGGTGCCAATGGAAAAATGATCCCAAAGGCAGAAGACTATGAAGCAGAGCGAAACATGGAGAAGCAGCTGTGCTCTAAGAGATGTGGGGTCACCGCAGCCCTGCAGAATCACAGAACCCTTAGGGTTAGAAGGGACCTGTGAAGATCGTGGAGTCCAACGCCCCTGCCCAGGTATGGTCACCTAGAGCAAGTGCCACAAGAACATGGCCAGGTACGTTTGGAATGTCTCCAGAGAGGGACACTCCACGACCTCCCTGGGCAGCCTGTTGGGTGCCCTGCCATCCTCAACGTGAATTCTTCCTCCTGTTGAGGTGGAACGTTTGTGTTTTANCCCCCGCTCCACCCACAGCCCTCGGCTCCCGGCCCTCCCGCGGGAAGCCGCCCTCCCTGCCTCCCTCCATCCCTGCCCGCGCTGCGCGGCGCCCGGGCGGCTCGGCAGCGCTGTCCGAGGCGGGGCGTCAGCCCCACGCCCGCCGCCTCGCCTGCCTTCCCTCAGCCCCAGCCCTCCCTCCGCTCCTGTCGCGTCCCCGCCCGGCCCTGGATGCAAAGGCGAGGGGCGGCCGGAGGGAAGCCGGGTCGGGCTCTGAGCAGGTCTCGCCTTCCCCGCTGCGATCAGCGGAGCGGCTGCCCAGCCTGTGCTCGATTTTATTCTAATTTCAGAGGGTTTATGGGGCGGTTGACTTTTTTTTGGCTTTTTGAGTTTGGGTTTGTGGTTTTGTTGGTTTTTTCCCAGTTCCTGAAGCTCAGCAATGTCTTAAACGGATTACACGGAGGAGGGGTTGAAGCTGAAAACCTCATTCATCCTCACGGCGTTCTATTCATTGCTGAAATAGGTGTAGCGTAGGAGGCGGTAAGATCCTCCCCCAGCCCCACTCGTATTTTGGGGATCTGTTCCAGCTTTCCTCTCTGGAGTAGTGGGGATGGGAGGAGGGGGTCTTGAGCTTACAGAAGCATAATCATAAATCACCTACCTTGTTTGTCCTTCTGTCCTTTGGTCATAGAGGGGCTCCAGCCAACTGTGTGGTCTCACGTACCGTTGCTCCCGCTGAATAGTTTCCAAGTTTGAGGTAAAAGAAAAAATCGCACTTTTCAGGGACTTAATAAGACGCTCAGAAATAAAAAAATAATTAAAAATGGAAATAATAAAAAAATCGTGTAAGGCTATTCAGTCCTACTCATTTTCTCCCACGTGTTTTCACAATTATCGTGTATTTGTCTTTTTCTGCTTCAGTTTCTAGCTCAAAGTTGTGGGATTTTTTCCCCAAATAATAGTAATAATAATAATAATAATAATAATAAAAAGTTAGAAATAATAAATTAGGAGTTAGTTTCTCGTGGTCGAAGCTGAAGATCTTATTTCAAACCCGGCTAGCCAGGAGCCTGGAGAAGTTGCAAGGCAGTGTCTGAAAGTTTGAGAGAACAGCATCAGATAAAGTCTCTTTGGTGATACCTTGCAGTCCGAGTAACTGTTTCAATGAGGTTTCTCAGCAGCAGCAGCAGAAAACGGGTAATATTTTCCAGACGTCTTTTTCTTTCCTGCTGCTGCTGCTGCTTTTCTGCCTCTTCCACGTTATGGGGTCTTTTAACAAGGGAGACTTGACTTGTTTTAATAGGCGGAGGATGGGAAGAAGGAGGGAACTCCTGTAAGGAGGGAAAAAAAAAAACCCNGCCACCGAAAAGAGTCTGGCACCGATCCTCTTGGCACCCGCCTTTTAGATATTTATATACATGAAAGAGATCCCCTCTCCCTCTTCTCTAGACTAAGAAAACGCCCATCAGGAGTGTTGTACTACAATGGGATCCTCTCCGGCAAGGAAATGGGGTAAATTCTCTCCCAAGGGCCAATCCCCCTACGGCCAGCCTGGCTATGGAGTGTGGCGAGGCTGTGACCAGCTGGCTCTCGGCCGTGTCCGAGAGACATGAGCCGCCGCTCCAAGAGGTGCGGAGCAGGGCTGCTGGGGACAGAGAGCCCTGCCGCCGGGCAGGAGGCGCCGGGCCCCTCACGGGCCGCGGCTGCACACGGAGCGGGGGAACCCCGGCCCGGCGCCGCGGCCAACGGGGCGGAGCGGCGGCGTCACCGGGCGGGGCCGGGGGATC
>VYZP01067350.1:42890-65410 GCA_013400635.1 Hypocryptadius cinnamomeus
GCCTGCCTTCCCTCAGCCCCAGCCCTCCCTCCGCTCCTGTCGCGTCCCCGCCCGGCCCTGGATGCAAAGGCGAGGGGTGGCCGGAGGGAAGCCGGGTCGGGCTCTGAGCAGGTCTCGCCTTCCCCGCTGCGATCAGCGGAGCGGCTGCCCAGCCTGTGCTCGATTTTATTCTAATTTCAGAGGGTTTATGGGGCGGTTGACTTTTTTTTGGCTTTTTGAGTTTGGGTTTGTGGTTTTGTTGGTTTTTTCCCAGTTCCTGAAGCTCAGCAATGTCTTAAACGGATTACACGGAGGAGGGGTTGAAGCTGAAAACCTCATTCATCCTCACGGCGTTCTATTCATTGCTGAAATAGGTGTAGCGTAGGAGGCGGTAAGATCCTCCCCCAGCCCCACTCGTATTTTGGGGATCTGTTCCAGCTTTCCTCCCTGGAGTAGTGGGGATGGGAGGAGGGGGTCTTGAGCTTACAGAAGCATAATCATAAATCACCTACCTTGTTTGTCCTTCTGTCCTTTGGTCATAGAGGGGCTCCAGCCAACTGTGTGGTCTCACGTACCGTTGCTCCCGCTGAATAGTTTCCAAGTTTGAGGTAAAAGAAAAAATCGCACTTTTCAGGGACTTAATAAGACGCTCAGAAATAAAAAAATAATTAAAAATGGAAATAATAAAAAAATCGTGTAAGGCTATTCAGTCCTACTCATTTTCTCCCACGTGTTTTCACAATTATCGTGTATTTGTCTTTTTCTGCTTCAGTTTCTAGCTCAAAGTTGTGGGATTTTTTCCCCAAATAATAGTAATAATAATAATAATAATAATAATAAAAAGTTAGAAATAATAAATTAGGAGTTAGTTTCTCGTGGTCGAAGCTGAAGATCTTATTTCAAACCCGGCTAGCCAGGAGCCTGGAGAAGTTGCAAGGCAGTGTCTGAAAGTTTGAGAGAACAGCATCAGATAAAGTCTCTTTGGTGATACCTTGCAGTCCGAGTAACTGTTTCAATGAGGTTTCTCAGCAGCAGCAGCAGAAAACGGGTAATATTTTCCAGACGTCTTTTTCTTTCCTGCTGCTGCTGCTGCTTTTCTGCCTCTTCCACGTTATGGGGTCTTTTAACAAGGGAGACTTGACTTGTTTTAATAGGCGGAGGATGGGAAGAAGGAGGGAACTCCTGTAAGGAGGGAAAAAAAAAAACCCAACCCTCCCAATTGCCATGATCTCAGCCAAGGACCAGTTCAGCGCCAGGAATTTAATTAGGCAAGTTGCAAATTTTTTCGGAGAAATACAATACACATATGTTGCCACCAACTGGTTTCCTCTTCATGCCCCGCAGTTGGGGGAACCCCCCCACCTTCCCCACTCCCTGCATCCTTGGGCTTGGGGTGTGGGATTCGTCCCTCCCACAGCCACTATTCGGCTGGGACAGTTTTTGCTGCTGCTGTTTTTTATTAATAAAGGAATTGCGTCTATGAATGGATGAACTTCGCAGCTTTGAATCCTGCTTTACCCGTTCACTCTCGGGAAGATTTGTTGTAGTAAATACCCAGGGAAGCTCCCACTGATATTCATACCTATGTGTTAAAACAAGCCGGGAAACACGTTAGGCCATTTAAAAACTGGGAAATTGTGGTGTGGTCTTTGTTCGGGTGTTTTGGATTGGTTTGCTTTTGGTTTTGGGGTGACTTTTTGTTCTAGTTTCGTTATAAATCAGAAGTGTTAATTCTGTCGATGGTTCCCGGTTAGCAGGGGCAGCGGCACTCCAGCACGCCCCATTGCCGCTGGCCGGCCGCTCTCTCGTTCCCGGTGGCTCCGCTCTGCTTCCCGGCGGGTTTCCCGCGTTCCAGGCGAGTGATCCGAGCGAGGCACTGGGTGGCGCTGTTGAGGCGGCGGAGCCCGCGGGGCTCGGGGCCGCGGCGGGGCCGGGCCGGCGCTGCCCTGGCGGGGACCCGCGGGGGAGGATGGCGGGGATCGGCTTCCCCTGCCCCCGTGCTGTTTGCTCAAGGACCGCAGAGGTCGCCGCTTTGGGGCGTCGAGCCCACAAAGGGAGCTGTATCCAGACACCGTTGGGAAATCCGGAGATGACTCTTCGCCGAGTTATCGCCCCTCGTTACCTTCTGGTGTGGGAAAACTCCAGAGCGCTCCGGGGGCTTCTCGTGTGCCATTAAATGGTTTAAAGTCGGTGGTTACCTAGGCTGGAGATTTTTTGAGTACCTACTTCGGGGAAGTGGTTACATTTACAGGTGTGTTCGGTCACTGCCACGGGGGGAGTGGCTTTAGGATGTGCATTGAAGCCGGGCTCCTTGAACGATCAGTCTGTCTCAAAAAACAAATCTGATGACAGTTCGAGCCAGAATTTTGCGGGCAGTTTTAACCTGACATTGCCAGGGAAAGCAACTGTTTCACCCTCCTCCTCACTGTCCCTTTTCCTATGTCAGGAGAACTGTCCTAGATTAGAAATTAGTTGTTTGGGGAGAGGGAGCAGCAATAAAGTAAGAAATAATTTGGGCTGCATGAAGACAAAACAACTGCTTTGGCAACAATCTGGCTTTTGATGGTTTAGAGTGTCCTTGAAAGTACAGTATGATTTAACAAGCATGGAGTCTGTCGGGGATTTCAGGTATTCCTTCCTCTCAGACCTTCCTCCCGTGGCAGCTCCATTCCCGTACTGCAACCACCTCCAAATCTGTGTCACAAAACCTTTAGATCCAGAGCCCTGCACACCTCTGTCGTCAGGGGAAGGACATATGGCACTGTCTGCTGCAAACAGGGGCAGAGGGCAGAAAGGTGTCAAGAGGGCTACTTGATCCCCCTTTCCACAGGAGCCACCCTAACAGCCAAGTATCTGGTGTAAGCCAGGCTTATAACATGATCACAGAATCACAGAATGTTCAGGGTTGGAATGGACTTAAGGATCATCTAATACCAACCTACCCTACCATGGGCAGAGACACCTACCACTAGACCAGGTTGCTCAGAGCCCCATCCAGTGTGACTTTGAACACTGACACAGTTGTGGCATCCACAGTTTCTCTGAGCAACCTGTTCCAGTGCCTCACCATCCTCACAGTGAAAAATTTCTTCCTAATATGTAACCTAAATTTCCCCTCTTTGAATTTGTACCCGTTGCTCCCTGTCCTATCACTCCAGTTCCTGATGATTGATGAATGTTTGTCATTTAGCCAGGGAAGGGGCTACCTCAGCAAGCTCTGCTACTGTTGTACACATAACCAAGTCCTTGATGTCTGTGTGAGTCCTAAGGTGTGATTTCCTGGCATCAGACTTTCTCTGGCACTGTCAGAGGTAAGAGAGGATTAGCAGAGGTGTCCCTAGTCCATCCATCCGTGGCTACTCTTAACACTGTGCCTTGGGGAACTGTTGCTGCCAGCGTCGTCTGTGTTCCTTGGGCACTTGGTGGCCTTGTCATGATTCAGGGATAGGTATGTCCTGAACAGGGGACTTCATGTCTAGGATAATTTCTGAAATGAGGTTTCAGGGGGAGGATGGGTTTGTTTGGTTTGGTTAATCACTAAATGTTACAGGCTAATTTTTTCAAGTGAGCATTTTTTATAAATGAAATAACTTTTTTGTTTGTTTGGTTTTTGGGGTTTTTTTTGTATTTCACCTTTTAATAGTTACATTTGAAGATTGCATGTCTCCTCTACTGATGAATGTACATTACTCTGGAAATACACAGTATCCCAGTGGCTTAATCCCATGCTCCTTAGGTTTGAACAGGGATCAAGGGACAGTAGATGAGGCACAAATCTTTGTGCAGCAATAGCAGCACTTAAATCACACCAAAACTTTGCTTTAGAAAATGACATAATGGGAATGGTGAGTCTCACGTCTATAGCTGTTTCCTTCTTAGCCATAGCTCATGTTGTGTGATTACACTGTCAGGGCAAGTGGGATAACGTAGGTTGGGAAGTTAGGTTTGCCTACCAGGAAGGAATTAAAAGTAGGAGGATATGATTAATGCCAATCCACGCAGTGCTATGGAAACCAGATGTAGATGTATTTCGTTAGAAGTATATCACATCTACGTATATATGTTATGTTATGTCTGCATGGTTACCATTATCAAACAATCCTGGCTCCTAATTGTGGTTTACAGTCACAAGTAGAGAGGAGAAGGGAGCTCTTGCCTGTCACTGTCCACAGGTATAGATTGTCACCAGCCATAAAGAATAATCGTAATGAACTAACCTTACTTAATCTTCTAATGAGGCAATGGGTTTGTTTGAGAGAGGTCAGACAAAATATGTTTTTGGGGAGATTAACATAGACTATGGTTAAATAAATTGGTTACTGCAGAGTAAATTTTTGGATGAATTGATGGCATGTAAGCCAGTCTTCAGCAACTACTGAGTGCTCACTTTTACCCTGAGGGAATGGCTCCATGTGCATTTTTCCTCTCTCTTCTTTCCTGTCACCCTTAGATATGTGAATACTCACCCCCAGCATACACACATGCTTGGGCTGGCAGAGTTTGCAGTGCTTCACTCACCCCTTCAGTGACCTGTGCTGACGGCAGCTGCAGAGCGCAATGGCCATTTCCTACGTGCCTGTGTGAACTGCACAGGGCGAGGGAACGGGGCTGCTCTCGGGTGGGAACGAGCAGGCAGTGCTAGCAGACAGCAGGACTGCCCTGAGCAGCCTCTGCAGGAGCATTGCTGCCAGCAAGGCAGGGACAGGTCTGGTCCCTCAGCAATGGCTGAGCCCACTGGCGCTGAAGGCTCTTATCTTGCGTTGTCTCTAAGGTAAGGATTTACACACACCCTTTTACTGCAGATCAGCTATTGTGTAGGGCTTATCAATAAGAAAAGCAAGAAGCAGACTCTTTGCAATGCATAGTTGTCTTCAAGTAAGAAAATGAGAGAAAATAAGGGTCTTTGTCATGTAACAATGAAAAGCTAATACTGGAAGGTAGATGTATTCATGCTAGACAGAAGGCACATTTTATAGCAAGCTTTCTTTAAACAGTTATCTGAACCATGAAGGGGAGTGGTGGATTCCTATGTTTTGAAATCCTCTGGATGCTTTTTTGGAAGCTACATTTTAGTTCAGTGAAATTTATTGGGCCCAGTACAAGAATAACTGAATGGATTTCCATAACAGGCGGCTCAGACAAAGTGATCTAGCAGTTCCTTCCACCTCTAGACTCCATGGAGCTATTGACAGCCAGACTGACATGTTAGGTGTGTTCCACACCTCTTCTCACATGTAGCAGATTCTGCTGGAAGTGGGAGAGTTACAGAAACCCACTTCCCAGATGGGTGTAAGTGAAAGCAGAATCATGCCCTAAATTATGGTTTTATGGTAACTGAGAATCCACTTGCAGATTTTAATATAAATATCATGGGCACTTTAAGGCTTATGAAGACTGGGTGTAGACAGACCTAACACTCTGTGGTTGTTTTCACCATATATAGAGCCATTTTAGAGGCTTTCAGTGTTCTGGGAATTTAAATCCAAAGTTATTTATATGCAAAGATTTACAGGGTCCAGCGAAAACCATTAGCCTTTAAAATTAAATAACTCTTGCAAAATTGAAACTTTCCAACAATTTCTTTTTAATATAACAAGGAAAGCCATGACTTGAAGCAAGTTAGAAGTTAATAGCAGGCAGGTTCAGACTAGAAACAAGTCATGCACATTTGGATATGTCCAGAACTCTTGGCTAGAATGGACTGTGACTGTTAGCAAAAATGCCTGTCAGAATGGTTTGAAGTAATGGGTTTTAATGTGCAACCAGCATGGAGCAGAAGGAAAAGCAGGTCAGTTAGAGGTTTCTTTTGTGAAGTCTAATTTAAGAGAAATGACTTAATCACATGCCTATAGTCTAATGTGACAGTAGTGAGAGTCCAGTTTAGAACGTCTCAGTGCTAAAGTAGAAGTGTTATATTCTGTAGGACGCACAGATAACACCACATGAAACAAAGAGCACATGCAGTTAAAGGTAGATCCATACACAATGACTCTGCTAGTGAATTAGACTGACCAGAACCAGGCAGCTCAAGGTTGGCACATGTTCATCCACACAATTTCACTGCTGCCAAGCTCCTGGCAGGGCTGACCTTGATCAGTCTGGAGAGTCTGACTATCCCCGAAGGGAACCAGGTCGCCCCTGGAAGAATGCCTGGGCTCTCATCTCCAGTGGGTTGCTCACAGGATGAGGAAATACTCCTCTACATTCCCAGACACCTTCAGATGGAGAAACTGGAATGAGTAATGGGTTTTACACATGCCAGCATAGTGGTTTTTAGAAGCCTCCAAGACTGTTGGAGGTAGTTGCCTTTATTAACTTTATTAATCTCCCTTCTTCCTCGGCAGAGCACTGAAGAGGTGCAGCCAGTCACAGCCTGCCGGCAGCATTGCCCTGCTCTCTGACAGCCTGGTGCTTGCAGTTGTCCTCCCAGCAGTGATGCCAAT
Organism: Hypocryptadius cinnamomeus; assembly: GCA_013400635.1. NCBI lineage: Eukaryota > Metazoa > Chordata > Aves > Passeriformes > Zosteropidae > Hypocryptadius > Hypocryptadius cinnamomeus. The sequence goes on from VYZP01067350.1 coordinate 49,313, forward strand.
AGAGGCAGTGCAATTCCCAGCCACCACATGGGAACAAAGACATGGGGACCTCTAAGTGGCTTATTTTTTATAATGACAACAACAATAACAACAACAATAATAAAATTTATAAATAATTGACATTCAATACAAATTTTCATTGAATTTACATTTCCTTTGGAATGAAATTTTCATTAACTGAAATAAAAAAAGAGCCCGTGAGGCTTTCCTAGAGCATATGAGATTTAGGCGGGGGGGTAGGACACCCCTTTTATTCATTTTTAGGATGCTCTGTTATCTGTTGCTGGTGCTTACCAAACAGTTCAATCCAAGTTGCCACTTAACCTAAATAATTACATGGTCTCTTGGTTACATCCCACAAACATATATTGCAGATCAGTGTTAAGAAGGTGAATATGACTAAATTGATAGGCCCTCCCTACCATCACCAGCTCCATGAGAGATGGGTCACATCCTGCAGGCATCTGAGTACAACTGCCCCAGGAGACCTCAAGGAATGTAGCTGCACTCACACAAGTTAGAGGCCCATTTTCTGTCCATGTTGTGTGAGAATTCACCAGAAATCAGAGGACACATGTATCTCTTATTCATTTGTCTGAAAATCCCACATCAGAGCATAAATTCTCAGTTAATGGCACATTTTTCATCAAAAGTAGCTAAAAATCAAGAGTGAAACTAACACTTTTGTGGTGCTGTGCACCTCCAAGCTGGCTGCTGAGCAGCATGGAAATTTGGCTGTGACATACACAGTTTACCAAGGATCTCAGGATGGGACCCAGCAATTTTTATGACAACACTAGCAATCAATTCCTGCCCCAGGAATCTGGATTTTTTTCCAGTCCAAATTCTTTCTTGCCTGGCATATACACTTAGGCTTTAGGACGGGTGGAGGTTCCATTTTGCGGAGCTCTCTGTCCTTCATGGATTTTCTTGGCATGTGGTCTGGGTTGAATACTGGCTTGCAGCATACAACAGCTGAGCTCTTTGGGTTATTAAATGGTCAGGCAGTCAGTAGCTGAAGATTTTTGCTCCATGTTACCCAAAGCATCCAGAATTTGTGAAAATGTCTAGCAGTGTTTCTTTGTGGAGCAGGAAATGAACCTGAAAAGAGCAGGGCTGCTTACAAATAACAAGTATCAGAGAGTACTAATGATCTCCAGCAGCTTGTACACAAAGCAGGTGAGATCTCGTCACAGGCAAACACCTTTCTTGCTTTCTGCTACCATTTGATTTGCACAGGCAACTGTGCTACAGCCCTTTGACAAAGGTACTTTTGAATGCATGTGCTGATAACAAAGCAAACATGTGAGCAGTGACAGTCTGCAGATCCTGCTGATTCCTGGCTCTTCTGATCTTTCACTGAAAATGTTTTCTGTTCTGATTATGAGGGCAGATTTCAAAGACAGTTTTGTGCCTGTTGTCAGACTGAAGCCTGGAGGATGAGGTCTTTCCCTGACCAAAGCCACAGGACTAGGTGACACATCAGAGCTACCAGTGAATTGACAGAGATCTATCTGGTAGTATTAATGTGCCCTGATGTAGAGTTCAGCTTTTCCTGCTGCTGCTTGCTGTGCTCTGAAGTGACATCAGCTCTCTGGCCTTTGTGGGGGGCAAGTCTTTATGCTGCTGGGAAGTGGAAATTGTCCGGGCAGATACCAGGGTGGAAGCAATGCCATGAGAAGATATGTGAACTTCCATGTACATCTGTCAGGGAGAGCTGTGACCCTTGCTACCCACTGTCCCCACTGCTGCCTACAGGCAGCCACTGTGCCCCTCACCCCCCAGGCAGGGCACAGCACCCTGGCAGGAGGGGAGTGGTATAAAGACTGGATGGTTTTTCCAAGATCTTTCTAGAAAGTCGGCATCTTCCTGAAGTAATTAAGAGCTGTTGTGTTATTATGTGGACTGACTCTTAAAGGAGTCTAGAGGAAGCTGGAGGGCACAAAGTGATCTGGCTATTAAAGTAACTCTGGTGCTCCTGTCATGTGCCTCTTTCTAGATGTTAAACATAGCTTACCCTACTGATTTTTTTACACAATGGATTGTGCAGGCAAACACACAATTTAGCATAATAAATAAATAGAGTAATTTAGGTTGGAAAAGATCTCTAAGCCCAACTGTTAACCCAGCACTACCAAGTCCACCATTAAATCATTATTTAAACAGTGGTTTTGCAAACCCTCGTATTCTGTGACCAGTGGTGAAACATGCCGTCATCTATCAGCTATCTGTCTGAAACTCTGGGTCCTTCCAGACTTGATACTTAAAAAGTCTCTTGTTTCAAAGTACCTTCTGGAGAGGCCCGTGTCCTCCCATAACATTTAATGTCACCTGCAGAGGTTTTAGCTTTCTGAGGTCAAGAAAGATTTTTTTTGTTGTTGTTTTGTTGTTTTGTTTTGTTTTGCTTTTCTTCTTTTAATATGCTCATCTGACAGCAGGTCAGGCTGTCTCTGCTGTCCCAAACCAGGGAGGATGAGCTTCAGGCTCCAGTCTGGTCATGAGAGCACAAACCTTAACATGACCTTTCAGAACCAGTGGATAGACTCTAATTCATTTCATTTACTAGAATAAACACAGACATGATAACATATTAGGCATGATTGCTGGGAATTATGTTACAGCAGCTTAAGATCTTACAACCTATCACTTGACCCAATCAAACACACTAATTCAGGCCATGCTGATCTATTTTTGTGCAAATGCCTTAGCAATTTTAGTGTTGGGTTTTTTTCAATGGGTTTGAGCTTATCATATTCTGTGACTCAGATGAGTATGCACCATAAGTTCCAGCATGCACAATCCTACATGCATGAAGCAAACAGATTACAGCAGACACAAGCCCCTTTAACATAGATGCATTAAGGGTCTCAGTCCCTCTGCTAGTCCTGCAAGAGTCACGAAGAGTCACCAAGAGTCACCTTAACAGGCTCATTTCTCTCACTCTCTGCTCTCTAACCCATAGTACTGATGGATTTGTCCTGCATATTGCAAGGAATATTAAGTATATCCATGACTTCAAGACCAAAATCAAGGGTATAGATGTATGAAGAAGGACAGTTAAACTATCTTCACAAAAATCTCTGGATTTTGTAGATTGCTCAGTTCTTCAGGTTGCTATGTCCTGCTGATTGCCTTTCATTAAAACACCTTGGCAGCAAAGTGCTGCTAAAAAGATCTCTGCCACTTCCTATCAAGCTATCATTGAATGGGCAGTTACATTGGAAAATGAAAGCACAGCGTGATCCCTTGATGGGCTCACCTAGGGATATTCTCGAAGGATTTTCCTTCCCACATTTTCTGAAGATTAGTACTAACTGATATCAATTATTATTAACTATGAACTCAATGAACACATTTTTTGAAAGAAAAACATGAGATGTTTAGCTGCAGCGATGACACAAGGCACAGATTTCACACCATTGGTCTGCAGATGGCTGGGTAAGCCTGTAATGCTGGGGAGCAGCGTCTTGATTTGATTTCTGCAACAGCAGCAGCATAAATCTCCAACTGCTGTCTAAGACCCCAAGTCCATTCACTCTAGCAGACCCATTTCATTGTCTGGCTTTTGGCCAAATCTGTCATGGGGAAGAATCATGTTGTAATGCAATAGCATCCTGACTCTGCAGGATGCTGTTTGATCTTGCCTGTATAGATGGAGCTATGTCCTTGCTATGACAGCATTATGGCAATGTGCTGCAGCCCTTTGAAGATCAGGAGTTTTCTTCATTGTTGTAAGTTGTACTCCTTGCTGGAAGGAGACCCATCCTGAGTGGAGACAGAGAAATCTTGGGAGAAGCAGAACTAAATTAGGGAACACCTTCTCATAAATCTCTGTCCTCTAAAGAAGAAGAGAAAATTTTGCCAGTGCCCTTTGCATTCTGGTCCAACGGCGGTGACAGCTAACAGATCCTTCTTTCCCCACTTCCCTTCCAGACACATCTGCTGGGTCCTCTGAACCTACAGCCTGCCTCCTCCTAGTGCTCTGGACCAGCAGCTGGAGGCTTTTCCCTAGATTCACCCTCTGGTGTCCCAAGCTGATGGATGTACCAAGGCTTTCTCTCTCCTGGTACCCAGGACAGCAGGAATTTGTATCTATCCTTTAGTTACACTTCCTCATAACCAAGGAAAATATGGGCATGTTAATAGTTTCTTTCATTCAAGAAATGTGGGTGAAAGTATTGAAGTGATTTGTGAAGGCAGGTGAACTCTAGTCATTGAAGAGACCTGTAACATTTTTACTGCTTCCTCAAAACTACAAAGCCATTCCCAAGGGACTCAAGCTCAAGTCCAGGCCTCAGCTATGGATACTTCCATAGCATCTGTGCACCAACACTCACAGTCCATAAAAACAGGCTACCTACCACCTCACCCCTTCCTGAGGTTTCACTGTTATTTTTAGAATGGAGCAATGGAAAACCAAAACCTCATCTCCTTCTCAAAGCTGCCTTTATCTTGCATCCTGCCTTTGAATATGCTGAGCTGCTCTAGCCTTTCTCTTCCAGAGGAAGTACAGGGCCATGTGTTTCAATGAACTGTCACTGTTTGCCTTGTAAGAGGTGAATTTATGCCCTTTTACTCCATTTCAGACCAACAGTGCAAGCCTAAGGCAAGCTTGAAGATTCAGGAGGCAGAATCACATGCTTCCTGTCGGAGCTACCAAAGACTTCAGAAACCCCCACCTGCATGTTCACAGGGAGTTTACAGGTGCACATGAGAACTGAGGAGGCTCAGAGTGATAACTCATGTCTGTGGCCTCAGAGGGAGGTTTCAGCCCTTTGCCCCTCTCAGCTTTTTGTCCATTCCCAACCCAACAAAGAGTTGCAAATGGTTTTCCATGTGCTGGTGCCTTGTCAGCCCTCTGCAGCTCCAGTGCCACTTCTGCCCTCAAAAGCAGAGTGGTCTTTCAGCTGAGATCTGTTGGAATACCTGAGTTTGGAATATGGGGTGTGTTAGCAGCCTGATAGTGCCTATTATGGTATCATCCCTCTTAAGCAAAAGATTTGTCTCCATGGTCTCCATTTATAGCTGAACAGGTGGGAAACCTGAGCGCCAGACTTTCTTTGCACAAATATTTCAGTCTCATTCAAAAGATGGTGTTCTGTGCAAAGCAATGAAAGACAAAGATGCTACATTAGATTTACCTGTGAAGAAGACCCTGAAGAGAAAAGGTCACAAAAATTGAAAAAGATAATTCTATAAATACAATTTTGTATCAAAGCAAATGATGCTGTGACCATCAAGACTTGCTTCCTGTCAAGTTTTGCTTCTGTGATGTCTACTAAGGGTTGTGGCTCTGCTGAGCTCAGTTAGGAAACTCATTTTAGTCATCTTTTGGACACTGTTTCAGCCAGTGCTTGAAATACCTTAATATTTTGGAAATTTCTCTATCACTCTTATTAATTTCATAGAAACTGGCATGGGAGTTAAAAAACACTGACAAATTAGAAAAAAAAAAGTTAGAATAGAGGAGGTAAAAACAGCTTGCCAGAAGTTAAACAGACAAGGTAAAAAACACTTTTGAAAAAATACTCTTAAAAATTAATTAGAAGTGCCCATTGCAGTTAATCTCCCTTTCATATCCCAATATCTTAGCTGTTTTTTGCCTGTGTAATGGAATATCTACATTTTTAAATGCCAATGAAGTTTAACAACTCTTAGTCACAGGGAGTTGCAGGCGATTAATAATGATTCTGGCATAGTGAAAGCTTCCTCTTACAAGTATTTTCACTTTTTTCCATCATTAATCTTGGATGATCTGTCCACGTCTCTTTCTTTATCTTCTCTCTTCCAGGAGCTGGTCTTCCCCAAAGCAGCTAAGCAGTTGTGTGGGCTGCTTGAGCTGGCTGCAGCAGGGAGGGCAGGGCTGCACAGTGCTCTGAATCCTTATCATGTGTCTGCTACAGGGAACCCCCATCTCATCTGGCGTAATTTGTTTTGTCATCTTCTGGGTGGCTGATCAAACCCCTCAGCAACTGGGCATTGTTTTGGTAAATTAAGTCAGAAACCAAATTCCCCAAGGTGAGGAGGTACGTAGAGCTTGTTCCTGGTGACTTGTTACACTTGCTCATCTTTAGCTCTTTCTCAGAAACAAAGAGGAGCAGCTCATTGAAGTAAAATCTAAAAGGGTTTTTTAAATTTTTTTTTTCTTCCTTTCTGTCTTCCTCTGTTCCTACAGAAACCAGGAGCCTCACTGATATTTGTTTCCCCATTTCCCTCTCACCTTCTCAATGGGGGATAATCACCCAAGCAGCACCTTGTGTGGTGCAGGGTTGGGCTTGTCCTAGTGTACGTACCATGAAAGGGGCTCACAGGCATCTCTACAGGGTATAAATAGCCCTGAGGCCATGCTTAAGTGTCAGTTCTCTTTCTGCTTGTGTTTCTTGACTATATGAGTGCCTGTGGGGCTGCCTCTGACTGGGTCTCCAGGTCAGTCCTGGAGGTTTGGGGGAACACTTCTTCACAGGGTGGATGGGCTCCAGCACTTTTGCCTGTCTAAAACTTTCTATGTCCATAGGCTGAGTCTTCATATGACCTCTGCTCAGCAGACCAAGCTGCTGGAGCACTTTTCTAGGAAAGCACATTGCTGTTCAGCACAGGAGGAGATAGAATGCGAAAACCTGAGCTCAGACCAAGGTCCTGAGAGTGGTTTTCGCCCTCCAGGCTGAATCTATTTGGTAATTCAGACATCGGGCATGGTATGATCCTTTCCTCCTGGTCCCAGGTGTCCTTGGGTGCCCTTGGGTTGGGTGGACCCAGCCAAGTGCACTCGTAATTGCCTGCTCTGCTCCCTTTCACCTCCACCCAAGACAGGCTGGAGAAGAGAGAGCAAGAGAAGCCTTTCCCCTGTGGTGGGGTGTCCCATCGACACCTGGCATGGACAGGGATAGTTAGTCAGAAACCACTGGAAACAGCAACCTTGGAGGAATCTGCTCCCTCACACAGCTGCTATTGCCTAACGTGAGCTTTGCACAACTCAGTAATTGCTTCCAAGTGACTCACAGCAGAGCTGGCGAGGGAAAGTTCACGTCAGGAAGGGCGTGCGGCTCCTGCGTCGGGGACACGGCATCGCAGAGGTGCTGAGATGGCAAAGGAGCTGGGCAGAGACCAGCGAGGGGTGATTCTCCTAGTGTCACAGGGAGAGCCCTGAGTAAGAAACACAGCCAGACCCTTGCTGTTCTGAGTAGGGAAACACAGGAGATCCCTTTCGCTGCATTGTGTGTGGAGGGCTCACCCCTCTGGCCAGAGAGGGCACTCTGATTGCAGGTATTTTAAGAGATCTGCAGGGGCAAGTGATAGCATGGCTAATTGTAAACTGTTACTAATATTAACTAAGTATGTTTCTTACCTTTGATCTAAGCTGTCAATATTATATGAGCTCAAATCAACTGTGTTTGAGAATATTTGAAATCTGTTTAAAGCAGACTCACATTTGTCTCTTTGTCTGGTGCTACTGGCCAATAACATTATCAGTGCTTAATATTGTATCCATTAAAAAGGGGACAAGTGACAACATAAAGGCAAGAACAACATGAATTCAGTCTATTTACACAGGCAAACATTAGGATTTACTCATTCTTGGTCTGCATTTGTTGTAGCCCTACTTAAGATGACAACCGGAGTGAAACCAGGTTTCAGATGCACCGTGGTTGCCTTACAGCTATAATGTAACACTTCTGAGTGAGATGAGTTTTGAGATACAGGATTTTTTTTTGCACTAGAGTTGTGATTTCTGACACTACCCTTTCCAGAGATTTATAATATCAGTGGGATGGTGCTTGCTTTCTTTTCTTTTACTTTTTTTTTCTTTTTTTTTTTAACTGATTTATATATGAATGAGGCAGTGCCCTTTTCTTTTATTTTCTGTTCTTTTTGCTACAGCTCACTGGCTGCTTCCCTTTTTCCCAGCCTTGTAGTATTTCCACCCTCCTCTCCCTTCCCCCAGTCTGCCACAGTGTCAGTGAGAAACAAAACTGCTGAAACCTGAGCTTTCTGGCTAGAGAAGATGAAGAATGAGAGGAGGTGGTAATTAAACCCTCCCCCATATTATTCATGCAAAGGAATTGTCTTTGAACACCACTTCATCCTGGGAGCCTCTCTGAGTTCAAAGAGAAAGTTGAGTTGTTGTCATTCTGGGGCCATAATCTAATCACGGTGTCCCCCTTTGATTTAAAAATCTTAGGAGGTGGCAAATATCTCTCCCTGTCTACCCTTTTATATTTTGTTTTTAATTTTTAGTCTTAAGAATGTTGTTCTTGTTGTTTTGGCATTTTTCTTGTAGTGCAGAATTTTATCACCCAAGTTAGGCTGGTTCCTGTCACTGGCTATGGTTTAAGAGACATAAGCCTTTAGCAGTATCAAGAACAGAAAAATATTCCTCTCTGTAATCGCACGCAATTCTCTGTATGCAGGATAAGACCAAAAGGCCCCCCAAGAGCCTCCATTTCCAAGGTATTTCCAGATTCATGCTTTCAGAAGCAGCTCTGGTGTAAGTGGTGCTTCTTGGGACAGGCATCTACCATTTACTGGGATAGATCTACCATTTTTAATCACTTGGCAGCTAAAGAGCACTGAATGTGTTTCTTCATCCTCTACTTCCCTTCTTTGCTCTGAAGAAGCCCAGCAAAACATCTCTAAGCATCAGTCCATTTCCACACAGACCATAAATGCTGCCACTGACACACAGGTATGTGCCCACACATAGAAAGTAGGACACGATGATCCTAGCAGTCTTTTCCTTTTCAGGGTTATTCATGATATGATTCTCCGATACATACATTTAACATGTTTTGTGTTCTTCCTTGCGAGGGCTGTTCAGCATCAGCAACTTGAAGCAGATAAAGATCATCCATTATGGTTTCTGAGATTTTCAAGTGAAAGCTCCAGAATTATTCAAGGGGTTGGTGAGATAGGGCCTATTCCCACTTCCACCAATAATGTTCCTCCAGGTGATGTCCACCCTTGCTGTCAGAATTTATTAGGTCTGTTCAGGGCACACATACTTGTTCCAGGTGGTCCTGCAGATTTTTGTAGAGTTCAGTCTGCAGATAAATAAAGGCAATACTAAGTTGTGGTCACTGCAGACTGGGGTGTTTCTGAGCACATGCAAGTGTTTGCATGGTGAATTTTGGCTCCTTGGCAGTGTAGTGATGCTGAGGAATTGCCTGTCCAATTGTAAGTGTGAACACCTGGCCTGTGTGTCTCATCTGAGGCAAGATGTCAGGACATCTGAATACTGCCCTTTAATTCTATTATAAAAATGTTAAAAAAAAAAAAAAAGGATACTTTTGTTGTGGATAATAAAAAAACTTCAGAAAAAAAAGTCAATAATAAGAAAAGTAATGACATAAAGTAGATTTCCCTGTCAGTTTAAAGCTTTCAACACACAGCGTCATTTCAAAAACACAAATGCTAGTAGCTCCCCTTAAGCCCATATGGCTCTGCTCAGTAGACACGCTTGAAAAATCCTTACCCTTTCTTTAGATATCTAAATATACACCTGTCACACTTATTTTTAACATCTTGTCTTAGATTTTTGGTTCTAACAGTTTTTAGATATAGATTTACAGAAGAGTGATAATTTCTTTCAATCCATATCTGGTCAAATCTCTTTTGTGCTGCTTATATAATTATAATTTTAAAAGTGGCTAAGTCGTTTTTGCATATCCTTCTCATGTTTAAGTTCATCTCTACTAACTTTGTGTATCTAAGTATTAGATATTGATCTCAAGATGGTCACTTAGATTCTCTCACTTTTCAACAGAGAAACATAGACACTGACAATGGCTGTTCATCCTTTCCTGAGGTTGCTTGGATAACTGTTCTGTGAGGAGTCTGGAGTGATCATTTTTAAAGTGCCTAATTCTTAAGCAGCTAAATGAGAAGAAGCTTATCCTTCATACCCTCAGCACTGGCTTTCACAGCAACCAAATCTGCTTCATTAAGAACTGACATTTTGCTAAAATGCTGCATATTTATTGCATAAAATATCTGATATTCCCAAATGGCAGTGGGGCACAGCTGATAAATCTCTGCCTTGTTTCTTGCTTCCCACGTGAAAATGGCCAGGCTGAACACCGGCTGGTTTTGAATTAGAGCAGAGAGAAGGGAAGAGAAGATCACCTGAGAGATGCCTCCCTCTGTGTAAATGTGTATTCAAATACACAAGAAGATAATATGAAGGAGAGCACATTTTGCAGCAGTCTAGTTAGGGATTAGTATTTGTATTTTTTAGATAAGCCCCTTCATATAGCTGAATAGCTCTTTTTTCTGGCAAATGGATAAAGCTTGTCTTTTGTGTGAAATACACCACAACTTGCACAATGGGGTGAGAGTCTCGTAAACAGACAGTTGAAAGAAAGTAGCTGTCTTTTGCTAAACAGATGTGGGTTCAATTTCAGATGTCAACAATAAAAAAATAAAATGCTTGACAACAGGAAAATAAATAACTGAACAATAACACGGAAATTAATAATTTTCTCTCAATTAAGCCAGGCTGTTAAAATCACAGATTCTGTATTAAGTAACAGATATTGCAATTCTGTGGAAGCTGATTCCTTCTCTTAGGTGATGTTTATCTGCACAAAATACACATGGAAGGATACCAAAGTGTGGTTCTTGAATATCTCTGTAATTTTATGTTGGTCAGTATACAGACAAATTTGGGATGTCCTGACCTAATCTGAATGAACTCAGGCTATATAAAATCACACAAACATCCACAGTAGAATAAGCAGTATTGTGTTTAGAATAAAACCAAACCACAACGAAACCACCCCACTATAACCCCTACCCCAGATGTCTGGTTTCCATTCATAAACTGAATGAATGAATAGGCCAGGTTTTTGAGGTGGCTTCCTGAGCCACACTTCCAGCATAACATGACAAAGGCTGAATTTGTGTTTAGAATTGTCAGATTCAGTGACTCCTAATCAAAGTTATGGGTCTGGTTCATTAAAATGACCAACACAACTATGATCAGCAATTGCATCAACATTAGACAATTTTGCAAAGTGTAATGTGGCTTACATCTGTGGCTAGAAGGCAGGAAAAACTAATGTAATAGTCATTGCTTTTTTTTTTTTTTTCACATAAAAAGCAATGTAACAGCCTTAAACAAAAAAAAATACCCAAAACCACTTATCTTTACAATTGTGTTTATTTGTTTCAAGAACAAATACAAAATGGCTAGATCTTACCATTATTTTTGCTGACATATATTGGGTATGTTTCCTTTGTGCTCCACTGTTTGTGATTAACACTGCCACAAAGAAAGAAAAGCCATGATTATTGCTACTGAAACTGGAGAAGAAAATATCTCCTGATTGAAATAAGGAGAAAGTTTCACAACACACAATGGCAATTCATTGTGTAACTTGGTGCAAGTAGCTTTAAGTTTGAGTGGAGGCTTGTGGGGCTCTTAATTGCGATATTCGTTAATATTTGTCATCTGCAAAATGAGTTTACTGTCTTTGAAGTCTTTAGACTCTTGTGGATTTTTGTGGTAAAAATCATTTTTATGGTATTGGTCATTTAATTAGCCAATGATGTATTGGAAGCCAATGTTATGTCACATCCCCATCTGCTTTCATTACTGGCATCTGTGATGATTTTTCCTTTCATGGTCTGAGGTCAGCCTTGGTGACTTGCCTTTTGGATGCCCACCCTTCCTCTGATATTCCCTGAACCCTACTGTCACCTTCCTTCTGATGCTTTTAATTTCCATTTGCATTTTTCTGCCCACTGACCTTTAGTGATAGGTGTCCTTCACTGGACCTTGTCTGTGCTGGCAACAGAGGGCTGTGGGTATTTTAAGGTATGTCCTAATTTACACAAACAGCCGTATTTTGCATCTCTTTCAACAGAAAAAAACACCCCAAATTCCAGCATTTAGTGGCAGTGCATTGAGACTCACTTTGATGCTTTGGCCAGCCTGAGTGTCCATATTATCTCAGTGACAAGAATTCCTTACTTATCTCCAAGGATTCATGGACTCCTAGGAAAGATGTTCAAATTTTAGCCATTTGACTTTAGCAGGTTTGGTTCTCATGCAGTCAAAGCCCAAGGGTATTGCTTTGAATACTTAACTAGAAGCAAGAGCCAGATAAACACAGAGCAGAAGGCCAATGAGATCCTATTGTAAATGTATCAAACAAACACAAACCCCTCCCTGACCATCAGCCTGATTCCAAAAATGTGCTTAATGGAAGATTCATGTGCCAAAGGACTCCTGTTACTGGACAGTGCAGAGCTGAGGTATTATTGAACCCCGTGTCTTCCTCTGCATTTCCAGCTATGTGACTGGAGCTCGTGTCCTCCCCTGCACTGTCCCAGTAGCTGTAGAAACCAATGGAAATATAATTGAACATGTGAGATTCAGTTAATTCAGTTATTCAAAGCATGTGGCTGCACTATCTTCCAAAACACCCTCCAGCCAAGCAACCCTTAGCTTGGCCATAGCTAAAAATGTTCTAAAATACTCTTCTGAGGTCAGCAGCTCTGTGATAGGGCTGGGGAGTGCAATAGCTGCAAGCCTGGGTGAGCGCATTTCCTGCAAGGCTCAGAAACGCCGCTGCCGAGGGTGCTGCTGGCTGCTGCTGCTTGGAGGAAGCCCATACAGGCTTGTTCTTAAAAAGTCACAGATATGCACTGGAAAACCCTTGATATTTATTTTTGGATACAGGGCTAAACCCTGGCTTTGTAGAGGTGAGGACAGTTTCCATTGATTAGATTAGAGCCCAGACTTCTTTTTCCAGCTTGATTTCTAGCTGAGCCCCGTCTCAATCTGTTTCCTGAAGGAGTGGCAAGGAGAGTTTTGCTTTTTATGTTCACCAAGGGCAGGGTCTGAGGCTGGGAATCAGTCTTAGCTACCACCATTGCACTAACTGAGTGATTAACAGGAAGTTGATAGTGGCACACTCTGAGTACAGACAGTATAGATCTGAGTTCTGAGTAGCTGCAGATTACTAATCTCTGCAGCTGCTGCTGAGAAATCTTCTGGTCAGCTTCCTCACCAGAAGGAAACACATTTACTCAAATGGATTAAGTTTCTCATCTTTTATTTTTAATTTCTTCTCTTATTACTATGTGTGAAATAAAAATACCCAGCTCATCTCACCTTTTCTGCCTGTAGATTTTCGTCCTTCTCCCAGGAAGGTCAGGTTTACCCCCTTTGCAGATGGGGAAACTGAGTCATAGGGAGAGGTCATTAAGAAGCAAATGGAAAAAACTGTTGTGCAAACTGGTCAATGGGTCTCTGGAGTCCCTGCCCAGTTCCTTGCTCCCTTAAATGTCAGTCCCACAGGGTTTAAGCTAGAATTAATGGTGATAAATAGGAAACTCCCCACTGATTTAGATGGTCTTTGAAATCAGCATACATATCTTCTCTCTCTCTCTACATGTATATATAAATAAATATATATATATCCTTCCACAACCTCAAGTGATTTTAATATCTTTTCATAATATCTTGATCTTATCTACAAAGTGTTAGATTGACAGAGCAATTACAGTTCCTGTGGTGAGTCAACAATAACATTATCATCACTGCTGCAGGATGACTGAGGGGCTGATTAAGCACACCCAGAGGTGAGTTTGCCCAGTGAAAGATGCAGAGTCCATTGCTATGGATCTGGATGTCAAGCAGACTGGCCAGACCTAAAAGTCTGCTGCACTGGAGCATTGAAAGGTGTCCCCTGGCTGGATGAGGCTCATGAGATGGGTCCAGCTGTGTGGAGTTCATGAACCACACCACACCACCAGAGACAAAAGGAGACAACCCTGCCCCTCTCCAGTGCAGAGGCAACATTTTCCAGGAGGATGTGGAGCCCCCAGAGTTACCTTCCAAGCTCAGTACTGGATCTTCTGTTCTTCCTCACACCTCCCAGATTTCTGCTGTCCCAGATTACAAGGATTCCTCTGCTTGACTGTGGGAAATCTGTGAAGTTTGTGATGAGGTCAGGGCTGGGCAGCATGCAGGCAGCTCTCCCTCCAAGGAGGGCTCGCTCCCCCTGGCATCAACATGGCACTCCATCCTACTCCCAGCTTCCACACCCCTACCAACATGCGCTGTGCAAGTGTTCAGTGTACCCCAGGAGGATCTAACCAGCTGGATGGGACACAGAAGCTCCCAGATAGGACAGAGTGCTATAAATGAGGCAGTACCACTTGGAGTTTGAGCAGGGTTTTTGTCTGGTTTTTCCTTCCTCTGAGTGAAGTATCACCTAAAACCTTGATCTGCCCAGGTGGCTGGGTGCCTGGGTTTCTGTGGGTGCTGTTCTTTAGCTGGGTGTTCACTATGGGAGTGATCACTGTCACCACTGAGCTTCCCAACTCCGACATCCAGGATGGTGCCTGGGGTCCCAGTGAGGCTCCAAGAGCGAGGCAAGCACGGTGTCTTTTCCAAGGTCTGGGTGGGAACCAGAGCTGGCGATGCTTTGGGCTGCTGCTCCCTGGGTCTACTCACTCCTCTTCCTCTGCCCATTCTCACTCAGTGCTCCTCTAAGTACTTTCTGTAAGAAAAGGGAACAAAAAACATCTCCAGTGAGCCCCACAACTTTGTAAAACTATTTTAAAAGTTTTTATTTCCTGAATGTAAGGACTCAAACCTTCCAAGTCACATGAGTGCTGCTAATCAACATTTTCCTGCCCTGCCTGCTTAAACTTCCACTAACTCATCCTGAGTCCCCCATTAAATATATGATAACATTTTGTATCCAATTTCCCCTATAATTAGATTGCACAAACACTATTAGTCTTGCTGAGAATGAGACTATCAGTAACAAAACACTGCATCAACTTCCAGCACTTTAACAAGATGCCCATTTTTCATTTTATCAATCTGATGTGAATCCCTCTGATCAGGTGTTAACAAGCCAGGCTATTTTCCCTTGATAATCCTCTAGCACTATAAATATATACTCACTACTCAGACATCAAATCATATGGACTGTAAGGGGTTTTAGGTTTCCCACTCCTACCACATTTTTATAAGTCTTTGTTTTTCAAACCTCTCATGTTAATTGCTCATAATAGAAGAATCAGTATCATGTCCAGGAAGTAAAAAATAGTTGGCTGTAAAGAAAGTTTGTTTATATTGCTACATGTTGTAAGGAATTTATTTGATTTATGTTATATTATCCATATAACCTAAATTTTTATGGATTTTATCAGTGATCTACAACTATCTGTCCAGTAGATCTCATTTTTGCTTGATGGGTAAAGTATCTTTGGTGATCACAACCATACAACAGGCAAGAGCTGAATTCTGTTTTGCCCTTGGAAAAGACACCTCACTTATTGCTCACCTGGAATGGCTGTAGTCTTCTTGAATATACCAGCATCTCTTTTGCCCTTCTGGGAGATTCTCAAAACAGAAATGGGAACTGGACGGAAGACATCCAGTAGCTGAAAAGCCCTGAGGGGAAAAAAACCAAACAACAAACGTTCCTCCCTCCCAAAATGGTATAAGGAGGCAACATATTTATTTTCTAAATTTGGATAAGAACACAATTAACTCCTGCTTCATTGTGCAGTTTCTTATTTGGTTTTAAGAATGTTATCATTTCCTGGGGAGAAAAAGCAAATAATGATATGGGCAGGAATTATGATCTGATCAGTTAAAATCTCTTGGGATGGTACGTAACAAAGTTTCTAATATTGTCTCTACCACTCTTTTTTTCGATAACTTTGTAAAAAGCTGTAAATAATTTTAATGCTGATTTTTTCCATAGAAGTCACTAAGTCAAGGCCATAATACTTGAAATCTAGAGTGACTATTTAATTACTTAATTTAAATATTTAATATTCAAGCCAAATATTGAAATTTAATTGAATTAAATATTGAATGTTGCACAGGAAAATGTCTACATCAATATTTACACCTTTCTGGCTTTATGTTGCATCAAACTCCTTAGAAACTGTTCCCAGAGGAACACTACCACTTCCCAGGAGCTCAATATGGGAGGGATGGAGCACCTGTCCTACAAAGATAGGCTGAGGATGCTGGGATTTTTCAGCCTGAAGAAAAAAAGGCTTTGGGGACACCTCATTGCAGGGCCTAAAGGGGGCTTAGAAAAAGAAGGGAGAGGTTTGTTTTTTTGT
>VYZP01067352.1:8124-30716 GCA_013400635.1 Hypocryptadius cinnamomeus
CCCCCCCTTTTTTTTTTTTTTAACTCGTAAGGGTAATTGGACATTAAAACTTGTTGAGCCCTTTTAAAATAGGTACTGGAAATATATTTTCACTGTCAGCGTGGGCAGGTATTGGCATGGGTTGGCCAGGGAGGTGGTGGAGTCACCATCCCTGGGGTGTTCAAGAGGCATGAGGATGTGGTGCAGAGGATGTTGTTTAGTGGTCTAGGGGTTACAGTGGCACTGCTGGGTAAATGGCTGGACTGGATGATCTTATAGGTCTCTTACAAGCTTAATGATTCTGTCATTAAGTGGTTATGGTGTCTGTGCAGCTGCTCAGTCTGACTGGACACAGACTTCTGCAACCAACCCATCCAGCCGACCCTACCTTAAACTGGAGGGTTGGACTGGATGGTCTTCAGAGGCCCCTTCCAATGACATCTCTTCTGTGGTTCTGGGATTGTAATTACTGTATGTCACTTTAATTTTCATAGGTACAAAACCCTGTGGTGATCAGCAATTCTATCAAGAACAACTAGTTACAGTTATATTTGGGAATGATCTTCCTACTTGAGAATGACAGAATTCAAATTAATAAAGTTTGTTTCTCAATAACTTAAAGTGATGCTAAATGAGCTCTCTTTACACAAAGTCTCATACCATGTTTGTCCTCAGGTTTAGGTTCTGAGATATTACCACATTGGGTTGAATAATGCTATCTTGACTGCAAGCAAAAATAAAATGGTTCTTTCTGCAGAACAAATTACTTACTTGTAAGAGGGGTAAACAAAAAAAAAACCAGAAACGAACCAACCCAAAAAAACCAAACCAAACCAACCAACCAACAAAACACACACACACACACACACACAAACACACACACACACACACACACACACACAAAAAAAACCCCCAAAAAACCAAAAAAGCATTATTGAGCCAATACAGTGCCTTGTAATATTTATACACTGCTTTATACAAAGAATCCTTATAAACACTGAAATGAAACTCCTTGGCTAGATTCAGTTTTTGGGTTTCATTCTCTTCAGGTACCATGAGAAGTAGAATCAACATTTCTTTACATCACATTAAAAACATTTTGGTATTTTGTAAAAAAATCATGAAACTGCTGAGGTTGGAAGGGACCTTGGTGATCTTGTAGGAAAAACCTATCTAATGTAATTTTAATTACAGACATCAACCTTAAAGTTCAGCTACAGAGAAGAAATAAATGGCTTGAAGTTTTGTTTTTTCACTGATTGCAATTTATTACAAATACACACATTCACTACTTACTATGTGTCTGCTGCACATTAGAAACAAAACCATACAGAATCAAAAGTGCTTTTATTAAGTATCAGAAAAACTGCTATACACAACACAATGGAAGTCATTTAACCACAACTAGGTATAAATCCCCTTTAATAGCTGAACATACTCTCCAAGAGAAGTATGTTATATTCACAATGACATATTCGGTATCAAGGTGCTTCAAAACAAAAGCACAAGTGCTTTCAAGACTGATCTCAACTGAAACGAGATATTGGTTTTTCACCTATAATTTCTTCAGGCATATTTTGCCACACTTTTTTTTAATGATGGATGAACAACAAAATTCCCCAAATGCCTTAATTATGGCATTAAAGTCGTCAGGCACTAAGATAATTCAATATACAAATTAATTGCTCTGCCAAAAGGAAACGTAATGGCTTCTAGGGCAGCCAGAGTTTAGATGATTTGAAAAGCACAATACTTATCCAGCTGCATGTTAAAAAAAAAAAATCAACATTATCATGGACGGGAACTTCTAGGGGTTAATCCCTTAGTTGTCCACAACTCAGGGGAAAGCTCAACTCCCTTACCTGATGTGGAACTCTCACACATTGCAGTCTCATACTCCTTGAATATGACACCATGCCTTCTGAAAAACAGAAGGATGTTCCACTGCCAGACAAAAAACAGACACAAAAAGCCTGAAAAATTAAAACACTTCAGACAAGAAGCTTCTGCAGAACAGAAAAAACCTTACGTCTAATCACAGAGCTCTTCCCTCAGAAAATATCAAAGCTAGTTGAAACTTGGATGCAAAGCCACATGAATCCTCATTCGTTACACCCTTTTTAAAAAAAGGATACGGCCAAAGAACTCGTGTTCAGATGGCTTGGAAGACTGCTATCACAATTGCAACTCCCATCTAAACTCACAAAGAGCCACTCCAACACAGTTAGATTTCCAACTGCTATCCCCTGTTGGTAACTGTGCAGAACAGCCCATTGAAAAAAACCATTTAAAAAAATTTAACATTGAAAAAAATGAAAAAAAAAACAAAAACGAGTAACTTGTACGCACATATGTTCTACTATGATGTACCATCCAGAAATCCAGATGTCTCCATGATTTCCATGCCTCACATTCTCTTACATAGAAGCTCAACCAGCTTCTGTATTTGGCTGCCATTTTCCTGGGTATCTGCACACTTCTTAATCGATCAGTGCTGCAGTTACATGTCAAGCAGCATTTTTTTCTATAAGGCAATCCTAAAAGAAGGGGAACATGCTTTTCTTTGCATCCTCTCTTTATCCAATATTTTCAATAGCAGATTTTGGAGAGAGGGTCTTGAGCATGGTCAGCTTAAACATATATATGCCCCAGGTATGGTCAATACAGGCTTTGGTTTACATCAATATAATCCACACACGAATATAATGCGAGTCAGAGGAGCTGATCTCATAACTTCACATGCACTGTGCAGAAATTTAGGACAGTGTTTCATTTGGAGACAAACATGCCTCCTCTTCTTCTAACAACACAACCTTCCGTCTGGAGAGAGACATCACAGACTTTATGGCAGTTAAAGAAATTCTAACAAAAATGCGCAAGGCAAGAAAAGCAAACGGGATTATAATCTGCATAAGATGGAAAATTGCTGTGCTAAATTCACTTAACAAGCAAGTTAGAAAGAAGGCCCCCAGGCTTACACAAGGGTAAAGAGCCAGCTTGGCAAACATGAAGGCATGCTCCTTGCCACCATATCTAGCAAAGGCATGCAAAGTTTCCTCTTCATTGAGAAGGGCTGTAGTCCATATTGCAAACTGAAATATGCTGGCAAAGAAAGTGATAACGCAGCTGACCTGAATGGCTTCTATTTCATTATGAGACTTTTCTGCAAATTCACTGGTCAGCTGGTAAGCTAGTGGAAGCCCACCAATGAAAGCCAATGAAAGTATGTTGAGCAGTCCCATTAACCGGGTAGCTTTAGTTACATAAAGGAAAAGAGAGTGATGGACAAACCACAGGAGACCAATTGTAACAAATGAGCCAAAGTAAGCAAGGTAGTTTGGCCCATATTCACTTAAAGCTTCAAGAAGACTGCCATGGAACTTCTCCTCAACTTCTCTGGGATCAGGAACATTGTCCTCACTGTGGAGAGAAAAATTACTTTACTTCGCACATTACTGTTATAAAAACACATCTGGAGCAAGACTGAATTATGATTCTTTGAGAAAGTAGTGAACAACAGGAATCCACTCTGTACTTCTCTTATTTATAATTTAGAAACAGTGTTTCAAATAACAGCTATGCAAAGAAATTATATATAAAAGGAAATCTGAATGCAGGTTGGCATTCCTTCGAGTTAATAAAGTTGCTACAATGACTAAACAGCTTTTATTAATAAAAAGCTTTCATCTGAAAAAGTAAATAAGCAAAAAAGGAAGCTTTGTTCTTCAAGACTCTACACCCCAACACGTACTACACACACTGATGATCGTTACTGCTGGAATGTGGGTGTTAGAAGTATCTTTCTTTGTGCTCCGTGTCTTTCCAGAAAATCATACTTTAAAGTAACCACTGCAGATTTTGGAAGTCAAACACAATGTTTGATTAATTTCATTTTCTCAAATATTACATACAGACAAAAATTTATATTTTTAACAAGATGAAGTGTAAGAACCAGCACAAAGCCTTACCATATATCCAAAATGAGCAGGGTTGCTACAATGGCATAGACTCCATCACTGAATGCTTCTACTCGTTCCTTACTCAGAGGCTCACTGAGGTAAAATGTGAAGGTTTCTAAGCTATGATGTTCCTCCTCTTCACCTCTCTGACCTGGAAACAAATCCAGAGGTTTAATCATGAAAATAAGTATAAAATAAGGTAGTTCAACAACCTACTGTGTCCTCCTTTTTCCCCCATCTGCCTTAACTTTTCTTTAGACAAAAGGATGCCATTCACACATGTCAGTCACTCCATTTTTTCTGGCATATGTGCCTCTCCCTGAAATTTATGTTTCTTTCAAGACAAGTACTTCAGGAACAAAAAAAAAGCTCTTTCCTTTAAACTGTATGGCAAACCATTTCCACCAAGTGAAAAATTACTCAAAGCTGTAATTGAACAAAACCAATGAGATGCTGTGCCTCAGGAAGCCCTAATAGCTGTAGGACCTCTATGACAGCTTGGAGAACTTAGACTACATGGCAGTAAAGACCTGTCTTGAAAAAAAGCATGGGGGCTGAACTGGGATGTTGAATGACCTCACTGAAAATAGCTGAAGTCTTTCGTCAACAGGTGTAGCTTTTATAGGAAATGTTGAACACATCTCTACAGAGTAAAGTCGTAAGTGCCTAGCTAGGCAAAATACACTGTTTCAGGTACATATATATAAAAGGTTAAGGTTCCACAGGAATGCAAAGCAGGTGTAATCACAAGAAATTTAATAAAGCAGTATTTCAGCCATCTGACAGGGTGAGAAATAGAGATGTGACCTGAGACCTGACTGCAAACCACAGTGGTCCCCATCACAGTAAGCATGGAAAATATTTGTATGTGTTTATTCTCAGGCACTGAGAGTCTAGGTTCATCCTTTCAGAGCATTTCTGCCTCCCTGCTACTGCTGCCACATGGGGGAGTGAGGAGTATGCTCACATTTGCACTGGAAACAGACAGACTTGTACTAGTCTGAACAGCAGCAGAAGTACAAAGGTGTTATTCTTCTGACCCAGCTTGGGAGCGTCAGCTCCAAAGACATTATCTGTTCAGAGGTTTTGTGGTCCCTCTCAGAGGGACACTGCACCTTTCAGCCAAGTAGGTTGCATGATATCCCCTGCTCTTTTTATTTTAGCAATGGCTCTTTCTCAGCAGGATTTAAGAGCAGCTCAGGTTGCTATGGTTGCGCAATTGTTACTCCTGACACAAGGAGGGCAGAAAGCACATGAGGGAAGGAAGCATGGGGTTTAGGGAAACTTAAAACATGTGTGAAGGCACCTCTTTACATGACAGCAGTTAGATTAATGAGATGTAATACCCTGAACAGTTAACTATTGTGAGAAAGTTTGATTTACAGGTGCAGTGCTTGCCTGTTTGAAAATGTGTGACTATTCAGCATTGTGGGAAAGAAAGTGATAAAGGCATAGAGCTGCTTCCTTATGTTCTTCCATCTCCATGCTCCCTCTTGAGGAGGGAAAAGGGAGAGATGGCCTGCAGCCATCATTCATATACCTACGTGAGTCTGCATGCACTCACATTATCAAGACAAACCAGAAAGATTTTGCACCGGGAAATGATCTTTAAATGTGTTGTGCCTTACACAAATCTCATCATAATTATGGGAAACTAGGGAGCAAGGGAGACACTGTTTAGAAGCACATCAATAAACCCTAAAATCACTATGTTCCGAGACTGAAAATGAAAGCAGAACTGAAATTACTTTATTCTGGGCTCTCTGCATAACATGTTGACAACCTAATCTAAACAGATGCCTCGGAATTATGTTACTTACCAAGAATTTTGTTTTTACACCATGTAATTAATCGAGTGAGATGCGGAAAAACGATTACAAGTCCAAGAAGTACGTAAGACTGTTGGAGAAGAAGATGAACAGTTTAAATATAGTTATCAAAATATAAATTACCGTCCAGATTTGATATGAAACTATAACTCTCAATCTTAGAACTAGTAACACTGAGAAAAAGAAACCTTGACTTTCAGAAAGAAAAAGGCTCAGCTGTAATGCTCATTCACTTCCTGAGTAATCCATGTGGAACCAAATACTACTTTTTCCTAACTAATTTAGTACCAGTAATGAAGCAAACTAAAACAAGTAGGGTAATAATTCTGCTGACAAAAAGTGCAGGAATAGCTGCTTTGGAATTTGAAGACTTGGCGAACACATAATCCTTATGGGTTCTTCCAATTCATGATACTCTAAGATTCTACTGTTTGTGCCACAAAAACACATTGGTGGGTCCTAAGTGGTTCACACGCTTTGCACAGGTCTAAGCATAGAAGCAACTTGGAGACTAATTTCACCATTGTTAATATTAGAAACAAACAACTAAACTACAGTGAATAGAGTGAGGAAGAAGAGGAAAACATTTTCAGATAAAACTTGGCCTTTTCAGGTTTGGACTCATAACTGCTCCTTTCATCACGAGCAACCTGATTTCTCACAAACTTGGGGATTATTTAAACACTGCCAATTCCTGTGGAATCTTTCTCAAAATTCAGTTAAATCCATCTTTTCGTAAAGAACAAGAGGAATGGAAGCTCAGGAAATATTCAAAAACTACATTTCAGTTTTGAGTAGAGGTTCCAGAAAAGAGTTAATGCTATTAAGAAGTAGGAGCAACTCACTGACATCAAATAAAGACGGAAGAGAAAAAGGCTATGTAAAAACAGGCCTTAGCCAAAACTATTTGTTTTGAGATGCAGGTGGGTTAGCTGGTCTCCCTTCTCTTGGCTCTTACACCCTAAGTTAGTGCAGCAATTGCATTCACTTTTCTTCAGTTTGTGCAACGTGGTGCTCATTTCGCATAAACTTCCATATTACCTCAACTGTTTCTAATGACCAAGATACTAACATAGAGTATAGAAGACCTGCTTAAAACAAAAAAGCAGGCATAGCAAGAAATATTTTAGCAGAATATTCTTTTTACACTATAGAAACTCATGGATCAACTTACAGGTTGATACATGTGATTAAATACACTCAACGCAAAAAACAACACCCTAGGACAAGCAATTGAGAAAGTGTGCATAATTAACACAGACATCACTGTTTTCATACACAGTCCTAAAGACAGCTAATACAAACTGCTGCATCAAAGTTTTCTGTTAACTGAGAGAACTTACCAAAGGAATAAAGAAAAAAGAAAAGATGGCTGCTAAAAAGCATAAAATTGGTCCTCTTAGGATAATCTTTAAGATATGACGTTTATAGAAATTCTGATTTTCAGACTCCTGTATCTGTTGATTCAGTAAGTGTGGGTGATAGAATCCATATGCTACTATCACAGCCTGCAAGGAAAAGAGCATTACTGAACTTTTATATATAAATATATGAAGGATTTCAAACATAAGACATAGAACTATAAAGCAACACGTTCTGAAACACTTTCAAGCTTATTCTTCACTCCCATATGGAAAGTTGGTCCTAAAAACTCTTGAGATTTGACAATACAGTGCATGTAAAGATTTTAGTCTCCTCTGCAGAGTCTGTCATGACCTTTGATCCTTGATAAAGAGGAATGAAGACCTCTATAATAAGGAACTGAAAACAACAAAGCACTGCACCAGGAGGAAAAGTGCTGCTGGACTTGAGACTGAAAGCCTGTGTTCACTCACCCACTGCTGCCCAGCTCGAAAAGACATCAGCAGGAAAACTCAATTGCTCTTTCCCCAAGGCATTTTTACAAAGAGTGGGAAAGGAATTCTGTGAACATTGAGATCAGCTGATTTAGTTGAATAAAACAGCTTCACGGGACAGTAAACTTTTGTCTTACATACAGGTACTGTATTATCATATGGGTGTAACTTAGAAAAAGAATGCTATACAAATAATGTCTTTAGCAATTTATGCCACTCACTAAGCAGCTTAAGTTCAGTTCTACACAAGAAAGTCTATGTAAAAGTGAAAATGTAAATGGATAGCTCCAATACCTGTATAAGGCCAATGACAACAGCACAGACACTGAACAGGAAGATGCCAAAAGGTACCCCTGGAAAGGAGGCCATTAAAGAAAACTGGAAAAAAAAAAACCAATATCGTGTACTTAATTAAGAAGCAATGCAGGAATAACAGTAGAGAAATAGAAGCACTCTTCATTCAATATCGAAAATATTAATAAATCTACATAATAATTTGCATTTCATCATAATTCCATTAAATGCTATTTCTAGCCATAAATACATGCAGGCATCCCAACCAAAGGCATCTGGAGAGATGGTTTTGCTCTGACATTGACAGTGCTAAACCTTAGCCACTCTGACACTGTACTTCCATAATAATTACAGAGTGGCTTGTACCTGAGCATAAAGCTTAACTGGATTTGGTTGACATGATGTCATACCTGTGAAAATTCTTGACATTAGGATACCTTTTTGAATCTTTTATTTTGTCTACCTCCATGGCTCCCTGTTGTATTAATTTTTGCAGCTTCTTTAGGGGAGGATAAAAAGGGAAAAAAAAAAAAAAAAGAAAAGTAAAGTGTAGTGTTAAGGTAACATGGTCAGCTTTCCAAAAATAATTTCAGCTTTAAGGCAGAATGAAAAGTATGTTCTCTTGCTGATAAAGATCATCTTACTGACAGCTTATTTTTTGCAGACTAAATGTAAGACATATATATCCACAGAGAAACAGGTGCCTGTCTTACACATACAAGAGTCAAGATGCATTTTAAGCAACTGTTTTGTTCTGTTAATATAGTATTCATTTGCAAATATTCTTTTGAGGTCATATGACCAAAAATTGTGCAGATTTTAAACATAAACCCTCAGCCACCAGAATCAACCTTGCAGAGCAAATCAGAAGTGATACTACAAACTTGGTCTAAGTTACAAAACGAAAATGTCCTGCCATATAAGGAGGCGTTTGAAACACAGTTTTACTTATCTTACCAAATTTCTTATCAGATAACCTGGATCTTCTTCAATACACTTATTTTTTTTAACGAAATAATGGTAAATTTTTTACCATGAGGGTGGTAAAACATTGGCACAGTTGCTCAGTCCCTGGAGACACACAAGGTGAGGTTGGATGTGGCTCTGAGAAACTTCATTTAGTTGAAGATGTTCCTGACCTTTGCAGGGGTTGCACTGTAGGACCTTTAATGGCCTCTTCAAACCCAAAGTATTCTATGATACTATGACTTCCCATAACTGTAATTTTTGTTTCTAGAATACCCATTTTCTGCCAGGTCTAAAACATGAAATATTTGAAGGATATAAAACAGCTTCATGAATTTTAAAGAAGCAACACTTAACTACGATAATAGATACAGGGTTTATACTATAACAACACTTTCCTGGGTTCCTGAATACTTTGGTAAAGCTTTCAAATAAATGAAGAAAAACAAACAATGCAATTTAAACAAATGTCAGATTTCAGAAAATTACTTACTGTATATGGCAAGAAGGTTATGATCATCATACAAGCCTAAAACACAAAAAAAAGCATTTTGAAACACTATATATTTTCTGGACACATCTTCAATGAGGGCATTGCTTACTTTGTATTTTACAAGGAGATCAAATGCTTGTGCTGCATAATGAAAATTACCCACATTTCTGAAGTTGCTGAGCTTTGACTACAACAAAAGGCTGCTTTTGTACAAATCTTCCATGTTCTCTATGCAAATTGTACAAGCTTATTGTAGAAAACCCTACCGTTTTCTGTGTCTACGAATACCCCAGGTAAAAGTTTTGCTATGGTTTTTAAGAGACTTCTTTCTAAAGTAGCAATGCAAAATATACCACACCTTCTAAACAGTTGTTTCTGATTTCTCAAGAACATTAACAGCTGATTGTAAATATTTCGCATCTAAAAAAGCAAAATTAAAAAACCCAACCCAACAAACAAAAGCATAAAGAAACACATTGTTTTGAAAGCTACATTAGGTAAGAATTAGATATCTTAGGCTATTCTTCTAAAATAATTTCCTTTAGTTTTATCTCATGGAGCTCCACCAGTGCTTTTATTAACAAAATTAGAATACCTGTGTGGTTGCATACTTTCAGAGAACAGAGTTTAAAACAACACTGCAAAATACACAGTTCCCTCAGATGAACTTCAGACTAACCTGCTGCAGAGCTTCTTTTGGTTTACAGTAAAACATTTGCAAGTTAAAAGCAAGTTATTTATCAATCAGTCACAGTGAAACTAAAGATCTTCGTATTTTCCTGATTTGGAAATATGTCAGAGTTATGCTATTTAATGTAGAAACTTTCGGATATTCAGAGACACACTTAAGTGACCTGTATCTGCTTGTTAACCATCCAGCTTGTCTGACAAGACTCACCAGATTTAGAAGAGCCAGGACATCATCTATATGTTCTATCACCTGAAACAACCTGTCAAGGCAAGGCGAAGTAAGGTTATCATGAACAAGCCAACTCACAAAATATATTTTACAACACTACATATAAATTGTACATTTATGGTAGTATGGGGAAACCCAATTTCCTTTGCCACAGAATTGATACAAGTATTGCAGGTGCCACCAAAACTCATGTAGCTCAAATATGAAAGTAATTTGTTAGAAAAATCTTAAAAGCAAGATACAATTTAGTTCAATCATGGAGCAGTTATTAAGAACCTGGTTTCTATTTGAATGGCAGAATATTTTCAAAATTTTAAGGCTTAGAAAAATTTCTCCTGAAGAGACAGCACACAAAGAAAAAGCTTTCCTTGCAAGCATCCCCAGATCTTGTTAATGAAACTCCTCATTCACAAAACTGTCACTTAGAATGAACAGCACCCATCACCCTCCGCAAAACCCTGAGACTGTACCTCAGGATTTACTTATACAAGCAAAGAAAAGCAATGTGGTAAAGGAATGGATGTGAGGTATAAGCTTCAAATATTGAATTACAGGTTGCATGCCCTTATTGGAATCCAGCCAACCCCCTTGCATAGTGACATTTGTAATTTCAAAATTCAAACAAAAAACTGCCCTGGTTCCAGTATGACACCTGTGTACCAATTTATTTTTAACCACCAAGACACAGCAGGTGGGAATGTCCATAGCTCTATGAAATACAAATGTACAATATTACAATTGACTTTGTGAGAACTACTGCTGAGGACAGAGAGATGAGTTTTAGGCCAGCTGTAGTATACCAGTTCCTTTGTTGTAGAGCATGCAAATTACAAATTCATGTCTTTTCAGAAGAATTAGAAGTCTAATTCCATCTAGCCTTCAAGGTAAGATGAAAAGTAACTCTAAAAGATACAAAATGCTTGTTTTTCTCTGTATGACTATGGTAGTGGTGTAAGAGTAGCTTTTCACTGCTAAGGGTAGCATTTGTTTACAATCATTTTCTAATATTATTCAACAAAAGACAATTCAGAAGTCTGGCAGCAAGACAGAAATACATTAGAGACATGGTTATCTCCTGCACTTTCTAGCTTTTGACTTTAAATTTAAACACCATGTTCCTACCTTACATGAGCTGCCCATGCCACTGTGACTATTAAAAAGGTCATCAAGTAGACTGCAATTTTTGCTAGAAGAAGTTGCTGAACACTTTCACCTAATTTCTGAAACAGGAAGTGACACCCAAGGAAACAAAATATAAATGTTATGTTACAGAATTATTACCAACATCTGAAAAAGAGATGTACAGTAATGTAATGTATTTTTGGAAAATGCCTCCCAAGAATGCAGTTCCCATTCAACAATCTTTTTAGTACATTGCAAAGAAAGCCGTTTATTAGGAACTTGTTACATGGCATTTGATGTATCAACATATCTCATCAATCTGTAAAAGGGCTTCCCAATGCTCTATTCACCTTGTTACTCATTTATGCATTCTCTCATCACTGTTACTACAGTAATGAATTTCAGAGGACTGGACACAATATGCCTCTTTTACTTTCACAGCACTGACTTCCGTAGCAGAAGCATCGCAGAGGTTTCACATGACAATTGTTAAAAAGGAGAGGTTTCACATGACAATTGTTAAAAAGGAGAAAGGAGAGGGCTTAACCTCAGCAAATTTTGCAAATACCACTACAATGGCTTAAACAGACTCATATAGTATATTTGCTGCGTTACAGATCTCATCTGAGCTTCTTAAACTAAGATTTAGGTTTATTTAAGAGTAGAAAAATAAATAATGATAAAAAATCTGTAAACTTTCTCAAATTATTAATGTCTCCTAAAATTCCTGGGTATTCTCAGAATTAATTTATTTTCTGTAGTCTTCTTTTTCCACCTCTGTTTATTCAAATAACATTTATTATGAACCTGACTTTAAAACTAGCATTCAGATTGTGCTATATAAGTGGCTTCTCTCAGTGATGGTTTATTACCAAGAAGACCAGATCCTTTCTGAATGATGTTTTGGTCAGATGGGCAATTCATGTCTCATAGAAAAGTAACTAGTTATAATCTATGGCCTACAACATATAGCTCATTCAGGCGGTATGTCACAACATCTGCATGTAACAAATCTCAATCAAAAAGTTTTACACCCGAAGTTCACCAGCTCCTCGCCCTGTGTGAAATTTATGCTAGCTTTTATGTTCCTTAATGGCTTCTGCTTTTGAAAGCCTGTAACTCGAAATGAAGCGGGCGTGCTGAACGAGGACGGCATGAGCTGAAGGAGGATGTTACATCTACTTGCGAGGACACAAGAAACAACAAACGGCACGCGATACCTGGTCAGGATGTATTTTTGTGTGAGCCACCGGCAAAATCTGAAATAACAAAACGTTTATTAGCACATGACGTTCTTTTCCTTGTTGAGCACTTCCCTAAAACCACACAACCTTCAGGTGCCAGTGGATGGCGTAGCCAGGAGCAGCTCTGGGAGCCACAGCCGCTCCCGGGCCGTGGCCCGGTCCGCCACGGCGGGCACTGCCAGCACCGCTCCGGGACAGCCGCCGACACGGAGCCACAGCGGGCGGGCCGGACAGGCAGGGTGCGACCCGGAAAGCCGGGACCAGCCGCGGCTGCCCCAGGCTTCTCCCTAACTCCCTCCCTCCCTGCCGCGGCCGGGCGCTCACCATCACGGTGGCGATGATGGACAGCAGCGCGTCGCTGTAGGCCAGCAGCCGGTGCGATGTCTGCGTGCTGCCGCCCGGCTCCGGCTCCAGCGCCGGGCCGCTCTCCCGCGCCGCAGCCCGCGGAGCCGACATGGCCCCGATGCGCTCGGCGGCGGCGGGGGCGGCGCTTCCCCTCGCCCTCAGAGGGGCGGGAGCCGCCCGCTGCCCCTGTGGGGCGGAGGAAGGCTGCTCTCGGAAACAATGCGGTGGATATCCGTGAGTGGTCGTGCCGCTGGGCGCCCGCGAATGAAGCGGCAATCGCGCCTTTAAAAGGCCTTCCAGTTCACCTCTCCGTTTTCCATTACAATATCCTGAATCCAGTGACGCTGACGGTGTGTTCTACACAGAACAGGTCAGGAAACATCCACAGAAGAGGCAAAGGAAGGCATCACTCTTACAGAAGCAATTGATATTCCTCAAACAAGTTCCCTTTTTAAAGTAGGAACAGGATGTGGGCAGTTGAGGGAGGTGGTCCTGTCCCTCTGCTCAGCCCTGGTGAGGCACATCTGGAGTGCCGTGTCCAAATTTGAGCTTCTCAGTGCAAGAGAGACGTGGAGCTCCTGGAGCAGGTCCACTGGAGGACAGCAAAGATGATGTGGGCACTGGAGCATCTCTCTCACCAGGACGAGCTGAAGGAGGTGGGCCTGTTCAGCCTTGAGAAGAGGTGACTGAGAGGGGAATCAGGAATCTCTATAAATATCTAATGGGTTGGTGCCAAGACGATGGACAAAGGCTCTTCCCCGTGATGCCAAGCAATAAGATGAGAGCCAGCAAGCAGAAAAGCTGCACCTGAGTATGAGGAAGAACTTTACTGTGTGGGTGACCACAAACAGGAACAGTGTGCCCATACAGATTGTTTGGTCTCTGTCAGTGAAGATACTCAAAAACCATCTGGATGCAATGCAGTGCCATAGGGTCTAGAGCTTGAGCAGGGAGGCTGGACCAAATGACCTGCTGAGATTCCTTCCAACCTTAGCCATTTTGTGATTCTGTGATCTTGTGAAATAAAGACCTGTGGAATTACAGGCCAGTTCTGTTCCTGGTGAAATCCCCATAGAAACTATAGTAAGGCATATGGAAAATAAGGAGGTGGTTAGTGACAGCCAATGCAGCTTCATTAAGGGCAAATCATGTCTGCTGAGTGTGGTGGCCTTCTGCAATGGGGCTATAGAGGTGATCATTGAGGGGAGAGCTGACATCATCTACATGGTCTTGTGCAAAGCATTTGCACCCAATGGCTTGGGTTGGGACATTAAAGAGTGACTGTTCCAACCCCCCTGCAGTGGGCAGGGACACCTTTCATTAGCCCAATTGCTCAAAGTCCCATCCAACCTGACCTTGAACACTTCAGGGATGGGGCATCCACAGCTTCTGGGCAACCTGTTCCAGTGCCTCACCACCTTTATCGTAAAGAACTTCTTCCTAATATGTAACCTGAACCTACTCCTCCTTTGGCTTAGAGCCATTCGCTCTTGACCTGTTGCTACATGGTCTTGCCCAAAGTCTCCATCTTTCTTGTAGTCTCTCTTCAGGTGCTGGAAGCCCACCTTCTCTTTTCCAGGCTGAACCATCCTAATTTTCTTTCCCCATAGGAGAAGTGCTCTATCTCTCTAATCATCTTACTGGCCCTTCTCTGGACTCACTCCAACAGTTCCATGTCCTTCCTGTGCTGGGACCCCAGAGCTGGATGCAGGGTTCCAGGTGGGCTCTCAGCAGAGCAGAGCAGAGGGGCAGAATCCCCTCCCTCCCCTGCTGCCCACGCTGCTTTGGATGCAGCCCTGGACACGTTTGGCTTTCTGGACTGGGAGTGCCCATGGCTGGCTCATGGCAAGCTTCTCATCCACTGCAATTGTCCTGATCCAGGTGGAGCACCTTGCACTTGGTATTGTTAAACCTCACGAGATTTCCATGGGCCCACTTCTTCAGCCTGTCCAGGTCCCTCTGGAAGACTTCCAGGTGTGTTGAGCACATCACTCAGCTGGGTATGATCTGCAAATCTGGTGAGAGTGCACACAATCCCTTCATCTGTATCACTAATGAAGATATTGGATAACACTGGTCCCAGTATGGACACCTGAGGGACACCACTTGTTACTGATGTCCATCAGGAGGACTCTGAGCCATTGACCACTACCTTCTGGATGGTCAATAGCTCAAAGTCCTGATGGACATCCATGACAACTTCTGATACTATGTTTAGACATATTGGAAAAGGATGTGTTTCTGTGTGAACCCTTTATGATCATGTATTTGTAGATAACATTGCCAGAGATAAAAGTAATCACTTGAATATTCATGCTTCTATTTTTGTTAGAATTGTGTCCTTAATTATCCAGGTCCTGTAATCACATGTTGCAGTTGTTATGATATGATGATTTACAACAACTGTTAAAACAGACCCATGAAAATTGGTAAAAGGCTCTGATCACTGTCTCTTGTAATACAGATGAAATACATGGTGTCTTGGAATGAGTGAAGAAGGATGGAGAGCATCAGTGATGGGACACTCTTCAGATGGTCACTCACTGCTGTGGAAATTTTTAGTAGACTGTTTCACCCTGTGGTTCTTTTAATATTGACTGTTTAATAATGGAGGGGTATGTAAAAGCATGTGTAATGATCCATCAGCTACACATAACGTCTGGATTGATGAAAATGGAAGGTGTTCAGTAGAGGGATAAGGAATTGCTCTATAGGGATACCCCAAAAAATTGATTATGTGCAGGTGTGATGGAGGCACTGAGTTGAAGGTGTGCCTGCAGCCATGGCACAAATAATGTAGGAATGAGACCTAAACCCATGAGATATGCTGGGAGATATTCAGTGGAGGGATTATGTGGGCGTGATAGCCACCTGATGGGAACAATAGGTCACCAGGCAGAGACCGGATGACTTTTATTGCTGGATGACCATTATCACTGCAATCAGCAGTGGAAGAAGGAGTGACACTACTGGTTCTCCTTCATTTTGTTTTAAATCCCACAGTTTTTCTCTTTGTAGTTCTTTATGTCCTTCATTTATATATTAAGTGTCTGCCCTTCCCCACTGTTTAAGACAAAGGCAACAGGATACCTGACTAGAGTCTCACCCCCAGTTATCCCAAAAATGGAAATGGGCGTTTGAAATCCCCTACCATGCAGACCATATGGACTGGCTCTTCTTCCCAAGAAGAACACCTCTTTAGTAAGATATCTGCCTCCTGCTGCATCAGAGCATGCATCCAGGAGCACCTGGAACACTTGTACATACCCTATACACTTATATTTTCTAGGTCTACTGCCTTTATCACCAGCAATCTAACAGGAACCTACAGCCTGTTTGTTGTGGTCTAGAAATGGTACTCCCTAACTCAGTTCCCCCACCCAGACTATTCCAAACCACATGCAGTTGACTTGGCTTCCCCCCCTTTTCCCCCTCCAGGAATGGCGTTGAGAATTGAAGGCACAAAAAGTGAAAACTGGGTTGAAACAAAACTAATTTGCTGGAAACAGCAATGAGATAAGGTATGATAATGAACACTCATAGCAACAATAGTAAAAACAAAAGTAAAAAGAAAAGAGGGTAATTTGCATGCAAAAATGCTCACCGTGGACTGGGAGAATGAACAATGCATGATAGGTTCCCCACACCACCATACTTTTTGTTCCTCCAAAAACAGATGCTCTTCCTCCTGGAATTGAGAAAGTCCCTTTTCCCCACTGCAGGCAGTGATGTAAAGTGGTACCAAATAACATGATTCTTGGCCATGACCCCTCCTGCTGATCTGGGCTGGAACTAGGACACCATTGTTTCTATAAACCACACTATTGATTCATCTGTGTTTGGGAAAGTTCTTTTTGAGCTCGACCAAACTTCCAGCATTGACTTCATGAACTACACTATTCATGAATCTGGCATTGCTAGTGTGGCCGGATTTCTGGTGTAACCCACGCTATCTCTGCACCTGGGATCTCACTGAACATGATCAGACTTACGGTGCTTAGTTGTTTACAATCAGAAATGAAGCCCAGATGCACCCAGCCCATGCTCTGATCTCCCAGGACCAGCTGGAATGCCAGAGGGTTTATTTTCTGCCATATTTCTGTAATCTTGACGCAGAACTCATAAAAATTTACTTTTCTTTTTATGTATTTTTTTTCCTTTTACATTCAAGGTTGGAATTGCAGTATACCCTACTAAGGAGTATTTGTTGAATGAGAATATTTTTTAAGATACAATCACAGACTAGGTAAGGTTGGAAGGGATCACTGGAAGATACCTAGTCCAACCTCTCTGCTCCAGCAGGGTCCCCTATGTCTTATGAATATCTCCAGAGAAGGAGACTCCCCAACCTCCCTGGACAACCTGTTCCAGTACACAGTTACTTGCACAGTAGAAAAGTTCTTGCTCATGTTCAAGTGGAACTTCCTGTGCATCAGTTTCTGCCCATTGCATCTTGTCCTGTTGCTCAACACCAAGAAGAGCCTGGATCATCCTCTGACACCCTCCCTTCAGATATTTCTATGTAATGGTAAGATCGTATCTCAATCTTCACTTCTCCAGGCTGGACAGGCTCAACCTTTCCTTTTAAGAGAGATGCTCCAGTCCTCTCATCATCTCTGTCACCCTCCACTCAACCTGCTCCAGGAGCTCCATGTCTCTCTTGTCCTGAGGAGGCCAGAACCGGACACAGCATTCCAGATGTGCCTCCCCAGGGCTGAGCAAAGGGACAGGATCACCTCCCTCATCTGCTGGCAATGCTCTTCCTAATGCATCCCAGGATCCCAATGGCTTTCTTGGTCCCCAGGATACACCGATGGTTCATGGGCAGCTTGTTGTCCACCAGGATCCCCCAGGTTCTTCTCCACAGAGCTGCTCTCCAGCAGATCAGCTACTGGTGCCTGGTGTTGTTCCTCTGCAGGTGCAGGACCCTGCATCTGCTTTTGTTGAACTTCAGACCGTTCCACTCTGCTGATTCCTCCAGTTTGTTGAGGTCCTTCCAAAGGGTTGCACGGCCCTCTGGGATATTGGCAACTCCTCTGTACTTTGTGTCATCAGTGAACTTGCTGAGAAAGCATCTGCCCTTTCATCCAAGTGAATAAGCTAAGAAGCACTGGGCCCAGCATAGAACCTTGGGGAACACCACCAGTGACAGTCTTCAAACCAGATCCTGTGCCACTGATTAAAAACCCTCTGGGATCTGCCATTCAGCCAGATCTCCATCCACTTCACCATCCATTCATCCAACTTCCTTTTCCTGAGCTTACTTATGAGCACATCAGAGAGTACTGGAATCCTTGCTGAAGTCACGGTAGAAAATATCCACTACTCTCATCCATCCAGGTAGTTGTCCCATTGTAGGAGGCAATCAGGTTGGTCAAGTATGATATTCCTTTAGTGAATCCATGCTAAATTCTCCTGATCATCTTCTTGTCATCCATTTGGATAGAGGTATCCTTCAGGATGCGCCATTCCATCACCTTTTCACATGAAACAATGTAAAGCACAAGTATTTTAGAATGCAACATAACATGAATTCCTGATGGAGGAGACTGAAATGATTCATTTGAATGTTTTCCTGTGCTTTGTATGAAGTATTTTATGTCAAGATGTAACTTGAGCTCACCGTGTATTTATTACACAGAATTGAAATATTTCCAGGCACACAAATCTCTGTATAGCTAGTATAATTTTCTACTGTATCATAATAAATTCTGAAACTAAAGAAAGGCAATGAAATAGCTAGTAGTTTTCACAGGCATTTATGGTAATTATTAACACAGTTTAAAGTCTTGCTCTTTATTGCACTTCTCCACAAACACTTAAGAGATCATTGCTCTATGGAGAACTGGTGTTTCTTGGTGTTATGTGCTAAAACCTTTTTTTCCTAGGATTTAAAGAAAAAAAAGGCAAAAGAGGTGAAGAAGGTCTTTTTCCTTCAACTAAGTCCTCTTCACATATCACTTTCCAGAGGGGTGGTTTTCCCTGTTAGTGACTGGCCTGTTGCAGCACACTAGCTGTCACTTGCGATGTCACAGGCTGTACCTTCTCCAGTAATTGCAGCTGAGATATCATTTTGCTTTATTTTTTTTGAGGGTCAGCTTGTCTCATTTGTTTAAGTGTTCTGCCTTCATCACTGATTTTATTACCTCAGGTACCTCATTACTGGGAAGTCTCCTGAAGAGAAGTCGTGCCTCTTCCTAGCATTGAAGGCTTCAGAATGAACACACATCTCTGGTGAGATGTTTGCTGGTGGCCTGGTAAGGAATGTAGTTTACTTGTGATGGACAGTTGTAAATCCTTCTGTTGTCAGTGAAGTTGTACCTGCCTTTCAGTATAACACCCTTGCTGCTTAACATGCTTAGGTTTTGGAGAATAATTTTCAGAAGTGATGAATGATTTACAGAAGCTGAGCACCATGATGTGTAGCAGCAGTGTAGAGCTGCTCAGAAGGACAAGGTTTTTTAAGACCAGACACAACTGTTGTTATTCCTAGGCAGCTTTTTGACACTGCTGTATTCAGGTGCTTCAGTGTGTTGTTGCCCTGTGTTCTGAAACAAGCCAAAGCGAAAAAGTGCTTCCAGTGGGCAGCACTTCTCTGCTTAGTTTGGATACTTGAGTCTATCTGCTTCCTGCTAGTGTCTGTCCATCGAGACAAAAACTATGAGTCTTTAAAATTAATTGTGAGAGCCCAACCATTAACAAATCAAAAATTTATTGAGCTAGGGTTTAGCTTTTAGTTTCAGAATTCAAGGTAATGAACTTGTAATGAACCCACCGTCTTCATCCCTGTTTCTACAGAGAGTGCTGTTTTGTTGTTCTATAGCTCCTGACTTAGCCACTGTATTGTGGAAGGAGAGAGCAGTTCTTCCACCTGGAGCTGTGTTGAACATTTATTCTCACATAAAGAGAGATACATTTCTGCACAGTTCACTACTGCAGCTGAGTAAAAAGTATGGATATTATGCCTAGTTGAAAACATCATTTATCCCTACAAATGCAAACAAAATCTGTGTTCTGTGTTAGTATCTTAAATGCTCTTTAGTTAGCACTTAGAATAAGGAGTAAGAATGGAGGCTCATGGAAGTCTGCAAGAGCACTGAACTTTGGATTACCTATGTTCACATTTCATAAAGACCCACTTCTGCACAGTTTAGGAGGTTACCCACACTGAAGTCTTAGGAAAGAAGTCTCTGTAGCAGTGTATTGTAAAAGCCACCTTATAATAGGTAAGATCAATCTCACCTTGTAAGTTCACCTCACCTTGAACCTTTGGGGAACAAACAGGAGGAGCAATGACATCAGCTGTTTGCATTAAAACATTAACCTTTCCACTTCACCTTCTGCCTGTGTTTCTTCTGTAGTCCAGTTGCTTTGGTTCTTTCTTATTTGCAGGCCTGCTAAAGATACCAAAACATGTCAAAAATAGAAAAACTATTTTTTTTTACCTAAGAATCTGTTGCTGAAGGACATTCTGGTAAGTAAAAGTGCTGATTGTATCTTTGCTTTTATTGATGCTCACAGAGAAGAATGCTATCTGATGAAAGTTCAGTGATATCTCCCCCAATGGAGAAATGAAAAAACAAATTAATTATTTTGAATAGACTTTGGATTAGTGTCTTTGCTTGCTTGACTAGAATTGGTCTTATTTGTTTAGCATGCAATATAATATGACATAGGTAACTAAACTTTTGCTGGAGAAAAGCATGGATCAGTCTACAGGTAGAAGAGGTGCTGCCATGTGTATTAGTGTTGCAATTTCTTCTTTTTTTTTTTTATTCTGTAATGAAAAAAAGTAGAACTTTATGCACATGTATATTATAGGTGATCTTTGAACTTTGATTCTCTGGAATGTTTGGAATATAAAGCATTAATTTACATCAGAGCTGCATTCCAGACACTGCTATAATACTGCATATGTCTATTTGTCACATTTTTCGTAACATAAGTTTACAACAAGTTGAGGATGTATGAAACCATTGTATTTTCCAGGTCTTGACCTGCAAGATAATGCTTCAGCTGTAATTGCTCACTAAATTCAGCTATCTGACATACAGCTTTGTTTGCAATAATATTTATCTAGAAGCTGTGGTAACTGAGTCACTGGAGGAAGTTTGGGCCTCCAAGACACATGGTAATGACTCAAATTTATAGTAAAGGTAGTGCATTCAAATGGAGCATTGTAATGTTAAGAGCAAAACTAACATAACGTCTTACTTTTTCCATAGTAGAAGAAAAAAAAAAAAAAGTGATAAATGGAGAGTGGTATCAAACACTAAAGGTTTGTGGTGACTTCTTCTTGTGTATCCATATTCTTACTCATTAGAGAGGAATGGTACAATGTGAGACCAGCAATACTAGCTGGTCTGCCCTGCCCCTAATGAACAGCCTGCCAGCTCTGAGACCTCTGCAGCATATGGCACCATATCTTGAGCTACCACTCGTTTGCTGTAAAACAGTGCACTGCATGTTGTAATGGTGCACACAGGCAATAAAACTTACCAGTGGTTAAAGTTATGCCATTCCTGCTTGAGCCTTGCACCCTTTGGTGGGAATGAGTTTCTCAGTTTTCAGAACTCAGTTTACCTCAGGGTGTCAAACTGGCCAGGTGATGTGGCATTCCTGATTTTATGCTTGCTTGCTCAAATGACTTCTGGGTCAAAATTATGACTACATGTTGTTTCTGCCTTGTGTCTTCAACAGTGGTCCATTTTTATCAGTGAAGGTGAAATATAACTTATGGAACTGATCAAAATTCTTAACCTTTGAGTAGCAATAAATTCCAGGAGGATAATGCTTAAGGCAGGAAATAATGCAGCACAAAGACCCGAAGACAGGATTTACAGCTATCAAGATGGTGCTTTAGTGTTTTTTTTTGCTTTTTTCCAAGCCTCTAAATTGTTGGACTTTCTTTGCAAATGATTAAGAAATGCAGTTACATGCTTACCTTTAACTTGCTTGGGGAAAATGCTAGAAATAAAATGTAAAAAGTACAGAAATGGCTGATTCATGTTGTGAAAATTATGTCAGTGAAGAAGCAACCTGTGCATTTCCATAAGGAAATCTCATGAAGACATTGAGACCACTGTAGCCTACATGAATAAAAGGGCCTCATTTATTTTTAGCACTCACAGTAAAGGCAGTGCTTCCAAACGGAGCATTTTAATGTTGAGTAAAAATAACATCTTTCTTTTTCCATAGTAAAAGAAAAAAAAATTGTTATAATTTGTATTTGAGTGTGGTGGTATGGATGGCATAATGGTTCATCAAAACTACCTGCTAGTATTTCTCCCTTTTCCTTGCTTTTAGGTTGTGATGAAAGATAATTACAGTTGTCATACTAAACTTCTATTTATATTTAAACCCTGCACTGAATTACAAATCTTTTGGAATACAGAATAACTCTACTCTTGATTTATAATTTCATCCTGATGTTTGTGTGCTTCCCGGCCAGATTATCTGTAAAAGTAAATAAGTAGTTTAAGGTGGACATTCACTTATGCCTCTTCATTAATTTTCTATGTGGGCCCTCAAGAGATGCTATTTTCAATTGGCAATTACATGTATAATTATATAGACTGTTACAAAC